>JAHKKF010487323.1:0-12140 GCA_019740295.1 Labeo calbasu | reverse complement strand
TGCGCACTTCGGAGGGTGCATTCTGAATTGGGACAGCTTACGTCGTGACGCTGTGACGCAATCGCCCTTCAAATTCGCACTTCGGAGTCCACGCACTTAAGTTTAGGACAGCCTTCGTCCCGCCACTGTGACGCATTCGCACTTAAAATGCGCACTCCACTTTGGGACACAGCTTATGTTTACACTTTGCACGGAGATCGCATCCGGCGCTTGCAGCTTTAAAGGAACGTAACGGCATGCGGGCACATCTTTTTATTTATACAACCTTTAATTTGGCATATTTTTACTTATACAGTACAAAAGTTTGGACACATTACTATTTTTAATGTTTTTGAAAGAAGTCTCATCAAGCCTGGATTTATTTGATCAAAAATGCAGAAAAAAAACAATAATATTGTGAAATAGTATTACAATTTTAAAATAAATAAATATATACTACTTTCAGATATATTTCTGTGACGCAAAGATGAATTTTCATCAGCCATTACTCCAGTCTTAAGTGTCACATCCTATAGAAATCTGTCTAATATGCTGATTTATTATCAATGTTAGAAACAGTGCTTAATGTTTATTTTATAACCTGTGATGCTTTTCCAGGATTTTTTGATTATTAAAACGTTGTTTAAAAATAAAAATATCTAAATCTTTTATAGCAATATAAAAGTCTCTTTACTATCACTTTTTTAATCTATTTAACATATCCTTGCTGAATATTACTGTTTTGTTCTGTATTTCTGTATTCATTTTCAAATGAATGCAGGCTTGATGAGCACAAGAATTTTCTTTCAAAAACATTTTGAAAAATTTTTGAAGGCCAAACATTTGACCATACTGTATATGTACATATTAATCAGTCGTTACTTAAGGTAATCTCTTTTTTGTTTGATGAAGATGTTATTGTTGTTATTATTTTGCTGTGTTATTCAATTTATTTACAGTTCCAGAATACCACTTCAGTAGATGAACATATGTGCTTTTAACCTTTTTTTACCTATGGGCATGATTTCTCCCTCCCATTTGATCAATATTGACCACAGATATGGTTATATTTTTAATGTCAATAATATGATAATGTATTGCATTGTTACCTTAAATATGATATACACACAAATCCATTTTACGTTTTAAACGTTGAAATACATCTAAATCATACGTTTCAGCATCAGTAAAAATGTACGTTTTGTGCTTGTAAATGTTAATTATTAATACCTGCGTATAAACAATGAGACCAGGCTGATCAGCCAAGAAACTGACTGAGCAAAGCCAAAGAAAAGAGCAAAAGCAGGAGACGAGATGATTAAAAAAAGCAGAGTTTATTGAATAATCTGTTTCAATGTTCAGATTTCATCTGATGAACACAAATCCAACATGTAGTGTTATTATACCACAAACAATAGCAATGGAAAATGACTTTTTTTTACAAAAACCTCTGATCTATACTTTTGAAGAAAAACAGTTCTCGAATAGGGTGATCACCTGTCCTGCTTTGCATTGTACCGCACAGCATTTTCACCCCTTGTCCCACACGACGCATATTGAAAAAAATGTCCCGCATTTTCACCAGTCTGTTCGTTAATGATCATATTAAGAAAACGTTCATGCGTTCTTTTGCCGTTTTAAGAAAACTTTTTATTTATTCTTTTTGCGGTGTAGTTTCCACGCAACTAGCACCACCGACGGAAATGGTCGAAAGCACACGGAAAAACACGATATTTTATGGTGTTATTTTAAAGACAAATGTCCAGAGCACATTATTGTAGGCCAATGCGAGGGCGCATCAAAATGGCAAGCACAAATCTCTTTTCACTCTCACACAAAACGGACGTGCATTCTCTCGCCTACATGCGCGCGCTCAGAAACACAAATCAGCGCGTAGGACGGATGCAAATTTACATATTTACATAGCATAACAGTAGTAAATGTATCGGTCTCACACGTGTCCCGCACTGTCACACGCAAAATCACATCTGTGTCCCGCAACAGATCTATTGCCAGGTGGTCACCCTACTCTCGAAACCACAGTGTCATAAGACTAAACAACAATGGAAAAATAAAATACAAATAATAATATAATATAAAGGACAAATCAATGAATAAATCAATGAAGTGGTTTAAATGATTATTATAAATGATTAATGGAATAATGAGGTGATAACTTGATAAATGATTATAAATTAATAATTGAATGAATAATGAATAAATTAAGAATACATGAATATAAAAGAAAGTAAACAACACAAATGTTTGGTTGCTCTCTTGAATTAACATGCAGGTTGCCATGACAAATCCTTAAAAACCAAAAAGCTTTACAATATCACCAATGAAGAACAGTGTGTTGATTTATATTAGAATTACACTTCAGATAAAGCAGCTCTCCAGTTTTTTTTAAACAGACAAAATGTGCAATCAGTTAAGCAATAAAATGTAATATTTATTCAAAATGTTGTGTGTATATATATATATATATATATATATATATATATATATATATATAAATGTCAGGAAAAAGTAAATGATAAAGCAAAAATAAATATAATTTCTTGCTTCAGACATGCATGCATTTCACACTGGCAGTGTTTGTTGTGCGCAGCTGAACCGCGGCTTGTGTACTGCAAATACAGACAATTGTGTGTCATGTGCTTCAATTTATGATATGGGCTGCATGCTGTGATGCGACCGTGTTCCCCTCTGTCCCACACACACACATGCATATAACACGCAGTACATAGGTAGTTTACAACATAAAAAAAAAATCATCTTAAATTTAATAAATGCCTCTAGTTTTTTTTTTTGATGTAAACAGGCCTTTTAAGTTTCAGCAATACCTGCTGGCAGTGAGGTGTTTTCGTATGGTTGATTCTGTGCAAAAGTAGCAAATGAGAAATGCTAAATTATTGAATACATTTTAAGACAAAGGTCATCTTAATGATTCCCAGTTTGGTTTAAAATAATTAAAGCAACAGTTTTTCAATAACGAAAAGAATATGTAAAAGTATGGTATTTGGGGTAAAAATCGCCCCTGCTGTTAGGGCTAAAAGACTAAATTTAAGATAATTAATAGATGACTGACTTCCATTTGTTGACATGACATGGTTAGATTCAGATGGTAAATATCATATATTATGTTGGATGTCCACTTTAGAGATAATCACCATATTTATAATGAAACCATATTTAAAAATGTGATAATAAACTTATATTTGTTGTTACTATTGTAAATCTATATTTAATTATTATGGGATCTCTAATGCTTTCAGAATCTTCATCAACATATTTTAATGACAGTAGCCTATTTATTTATTGATTGATTCTTTTATCAAAATAAGCAGAAAAAAGTACAACCTTTGCTAACGCGATCGTTTTGAACAAGTATTAACTTGAAAACACTGTTGAAAGCTGAATATGTTTGTAAAAGAAATGACACATTCTACAAAGCCTCTAAACGGATTTTGACTCGGACTGAGTGGTAAAACATTCTGCAATGTAAATGGCTTTAGTAGGGGGAAACTGCAAAAACGGCAGTAAAACAAACAATTATCTGCTTAACTTAAAGGCAGTGGGGCTCGACAGTTGCCCTCACAAATTACAGAAGAACCAGTGGTCCATGGACATGAATCGAGAACAAGGCTCGATGGATCGAGAACAAGGCTCAATCGGTACGAAGCGGCAATACGATTGTGATGTACCAGTCAATCGCAAAGATGGTAGATCGAACAACTTTAGAATATGCTAACTAAAAAGTATTTTTTACAACGTTGAACAGTGTAGCCAATCACAGACATATCTGTTGCTTTCTGAAACGCAACTGCCAATCGTGAATCCTCTCATTATAACATACAGTGTATAGGCTATATGATGTATTGATGTGCAATGTAGAGACAGCCAATGATTATAACCAAACTTTGTGAGATTGTGACAAACAAAGAGTGATGGCTGTTGGTGATGATAACCTTTTTGAGCAGCCTGCCGGCATATAGCGCTGTAGCGCTTCGGGTGTCCCAAGTTCGGGCTCGTGGACCTTTCCCAATCACACCTTTACTGTCGTAATCTAATCTATTGTTCTGTGGGTGTTTTCAATGTGAAGTTAAAACTGAACTTTAATTTCTTAATTATTAGATTGATTCAATATAAAGATGCATGTGTTGGTCCCAACAAGTGTTGCTTTTTTTGCGTGCGGTTTTTCTTATTGAGCTTTGTCATTTGAAAAGTCGATTCCCACACAAAAAAGTGTGGGCACCCCTGTTTTACAAGATATTTGTCAGTGACAGGATCTGTTATGCACCAAATCCTTCGACATCGTCCTGTCAGTCATCTCTCCTTACTATCCCTAAGTGCTAAATTAAATCTGATGTACTATAATGTGACTGACTACCACAGCAAGACTAACCATGTCGATTTAGGGACTTCATAGAATGCATTATCCAGTATCCATGTCTTTCTGAATCCAGAATTAGGCTTTGGGCATCCCTATTGAGAACCTACAGCAGTGCAGCTCTTAATAGTTATGAAAACATGTGTGTATATTTCAGTGCAGTTGTCATCATTCTTGCTAATCTAATCGATTTTACAAGCAGAATTGTGGGACAAACAAACTCTGTTTGCTCTTGTTGGTTCGATCTATGATTAACTGGCCCATGAGTAAAGGTGTAGAAAAATTCAATACGCAACATGTTTAAATCAAAAAGAGAGTACTGACCCATCCAGAGAAATTGTGTTAATTTAAAATTTTACCTCCCTCATCCAGTCATCATTAGTGTGTTTCTAATGGTCCACTCAGTGGTCAGTAACCTCATCACTGATTGCCGTATGTGTGCATGAGGGCGAGGCTTGTACCATAACGTCTCAGTTGACTCGCCGGTAGCCCGATGTCCTCTTGTTACAAACACACTTTTGAACCACAAAAAAGATCATCAGTATAACAATTCCAGTGGGTATGAAGGCAATGCGTACCATGTAGAATGAATCGCCCAGAGGTTCGCCCAAGCCCATTAAAACAGTCCTGTGGAGTAAAGAACAGTTCAGAGTTCAGACAACATTTTTTTTTAGAACTGATCTGATCCTGTTATTAAAAATTCATGGCCAATACCAGGGCAAATTTTACCCCCCAGTGTAGAATTTCTATAAGTGATAATTACTCTTTTATGTGTTAAAAACAATCTACTAAATACAGACTTAATTATTAAGAAAAAAACAACAGATTAGAAGAATATATACAGTGATGGCCAAAATGAATAGAACACTAGTATTTTCACCAGCAAAAAAATAGGTCTAAAGTCAGTTCTGTCATGACAACTCTCTGAGGGATTGGCATGGTAATGTACATGACAATGTAAATGAATATTCATATAACATATATGAATAACCCCCATAAATCAGGAGACACATAACACAAAACAATACAAGCCAATATGTGCATGCTGCTGAATATGAGGATAAACTGCTCTATCAGAGGACTTGCATGTATCCACACAAATGAAGAAGGTGAACAGACAAGGAGACAAAACACCCCCCACAAAGCAGATTTATTGCCAAGACATATGTACTGCTGCTGCTGCTCCGAAGAGACATGTAAACCGCATACATTACTATATGTGCGTGGGCTACCCCACTGACCGGCTTAACTCTAATAAGATGCGCACTATGTGTAATGTTAATTAACAAAATGGATATACATTGCAATCCGATAGATCAGACCCCCAGTGTAGTATAAATTTTACCTATGCCATGTTTGGTCTCTTTGAATTCGTATTTTGATTATCTAAAAGATGGTGTATATTATATGTTGATACTTATGCAACATATTAGTGTTTTAAGAAACCTTAGTAGTTTTGCATCAACACTCAATCGACTTATACCATGCTCTCAGACAAAGGGTCATAAAACCCCACTATATTAACAACCTCCCGATTCTATCTTTCTTGCTGGTCAACCCCATCCTGAGAGGCGTGACTCTTCCCAGACTTTAAAGGGCTCACACACAGTTCCGCCTTTCTCTCCTGCTAAATCTTCCGATTGCTGCCTGTGTGGAGGGACTCACAGGGAGCCTAAGCCGGTGCAGGGTGTGCCCAGCGGGCCCGACAGGCCCCAACATATATAACTCTGGCTCTCGACCAGAAAGAGTCAGACTAATAACACTGGAGTTAATTTTCACTCAACCCAGGAATTCATCCTCATGGAAATGTCCTCAAACAGACATTTCTCTCTTCCCCAGGTCTTTTTACTTTCTTCAGTCGTCTCACATGTGTGACTCGCCGCAGCCAGTCTGCGGTTCTCTTGGAACCTAAGAAGATGAGGAGGATGAGCTAAAACTCTTCAGGACTTCCCTAAGCTTGCGCCGGGCCTTGCGGCCTCGTCTTTCCATTCCCCAAAGATCACAGAATTTCAGCTGGGTCTCTCTATCTTGACTCTTGGTTCTTTTTCACTTTCCACCTGGGAAGAAACTCCCAATCACAACAGAGTCTGAACATCTTTGGAGTTCATCACTCTTCAAAACCCGGAAGAACGTGATCGCGAATCCAGACCTTGAAACCATCAAGACTTTCATCCAAGTTTCATTCAGATGCTCATTCAACAACCAAGGCAATGCAAGTATCGTACATTTAACTAAACAAAACAAAGTTTTAGGTTAAGCTGTAGACAACACTGATGGTTCCACTCAGGTGGTTTACTGACTCTTTTCATAGCTAGATTTTCTTGTCTCTCTAACTGCTTCTCACTTGCCCTTCTCCCATGTATGAGTGATTGTATGTTTGTTTTAGATTAGTTATGTGTTAGTCCTTAGTTAATAAAACTCTTGTGCACAAATTACTTGAGTTTAATTGATTCTGCCTTGTAAAATTAATGTCCCTTTACAATTCCGATTCAAGCTACATGCTCTAATACAATAGTACTTTAAGAAAGTTATTTTCTGTGGCCAAGAAAATATCATTTCTTAGAGTTGATATGAAATTATATTGAATGTTCTCTGGACTATTTAATTCTGCTACAGTTACTACTAGCAGCTGATATAAATAATTGTAATTGTAATTGATCAATTAATTGTAATTATTTATATACATTTTCCCTTTTGAGCTAATTCATCCCTTGTGCTTTTTTTGGCCAGGTCCAGTGTGTTCACAGAGGTTTCCATGAACCAATGCAAATAAATCTAGATTAAAATATGATCTGACGTTTTGTTCTTATCCAAAACAACTAGATGGGGTAGCCTATTCACACACCATTTTTTATTTTGAGAGTTTGAAATAATTCAACTCACATTTAAAAAAAATCAGAATTAAATAACTTGTTCTCCACCTTCCTCTTTAATTCTTATAAAGGTTGCATTCTTTGCGGAGGTCTTTGCTTTGACTAGCGCTCTTTTTGCCGCATAAACATTATATCGAACATTTATCGAACTCGTTATTGTTTATCAAGGAAATTCATATCGCACGATAATTATCGTTATTGATTTATCCCCCAGCCCTATCAGCAGGTGTCAGTCACTGCTATCCTCATTTTCCACTGAGGTAAAACTGCATTCTTCCATAAGATCACCAGGACATCAGACATGCGCAAACTCTTCAAAGCATTCTATGCTTCCCTTTTTCCTCCTCCACCACCTCTTTAACTGCTGACAATTCTGCTAATTACTTTACAAACAAAACCACATCCATCAGTAGTCAGTTCTCAGCTCCACTTACCCAGGAACTCACAGAAAACACTCTCAAAGCTGAGCATCTTCTCTGCTCCTCCTCTCTTCTTACAGAAAATTGTCTGAGTCTGAACTTATCCTATCCAGTCACCCTACCGCCTGCCCTCTAGACTCACATCTCCTGCAAGCTATTTCCCCTGCACTTCTACCTGCACTCACACACATCAACACATCTCTTTTCACAGACATTTTCCCCACTGCATTCAAGCAGATGTAACCCAGTTTAGGCTAGAAGGGATACAGCTCTAGCTACTGGGTATGCACACATCAATTTAACGTTATTTTTGTCACACTGTACAACAATACTGTTTTTGTATTATAGTAAGAGCTAAGTTTAGACATTAATAAAACACAATCTAATAGGTAGAATAATTCATTTTATTGTTAGTTTCCGGTCTGAGCTGTATCCCTTTTAGCCACAACCGTGTAAGACTCAGACTCTTCCTAACGGAGCATGCTACACAACTTCTTGTCCAATCCCTTGTCATTTCTAGGTTGGAGTACTGCAATGCTCTTCAGGCTGGACTTCCATCATCTGCAATCAGACCATTGCAAACGATTCAAAATGCAGCGGTGCATTTTGTTTCCAATGAGCATCTTACTCACCAGCTGATGTATTTGGTGGCTTTGTAAAAAACTGGGTCTCCAGCAGTACCGAAGCTGATGTTCAGGCCATATGTCTGAGGATCCTTTATGAAATATGCCTGAACCAGAGCGGACTGAGGGATCTGGTCCACAAACACAAGCTCTGAGTGTTTACAGGGTGTGGATTCCTCTGGCGCCGGCTTGGCTTTACGATACGCCACAGGTTTCCACTGATTATAACCCCACACATTGTCACTGTTCACCGGAAACGACACCCATTGAGACATCTATAAGAAGAGACAGGACAAATGCTCACTTTAAAAAGGAAAACATCAACATGCATTCATATATTAATCCTGTACAGCTTGGCATATGAAATAATAGTAAGGAAAATCAGATTTTTTTTTATAAAAATAAAAACGCTAGGGAAAAGAAATATCAGGATATTATGGCTAATATATTATGATAAGTTAAGAACATAGAGAAAAAAACAGCTCCATTTTTCAGAGACTCAGAGACAGCAAAAATATGCAATTTGGTGCAAATGCTGATATTTATATGATGAATGAATTCTGATGCCTGTAATGTAAATCAGTGAGAACTTTATAACAGTACAGCAGATATTGACATAAATATATCTCCAATAATATGTCTTAGTTTTAGGAGGATCATTCCTCCACTGAGGAACAGTGAAAGTAAAGCTTCTGAAAACAAACATTCCTCAAAAGATCCTGATGATCAGATTTGAGACACACTTTTTTTTTTTCTAGAAAATGATTGATGGAGAATCAAGTAAAGCTGAGCTGCTTCAGTCCAGTAAGTGTTCATCTGGAAATATTACTACAGTTATTCTGAAATTTACTTGCGAAAAATATGTCAAGATTTGACTGCAGAAAGACACGTGAAGCACCAGCTAAAGCTGGACATTTGTACAATTATTCTAAAAGGCCTTTTACTAATTAAAAGAAAAAAAATCAAAACTATCAAGCTGACAACAGAAGGCATGGAATAGATTGTGTGACAGGTTTAACTGCTAAGTTTTGATCACGTTGATCATTTAGAGCCGTAGACTTGTGTCTATCAAATATAATACAGCCATAAATCTGAGACAGTGTCCAGGTTTGCTGAAGTGTTTACCTGAAAGAAAAAGGGTCTGTACTCATCGTCTATAGAGCTGCTGACAAAGACTCTTTCCCGGAATCCAGAGTCTACAACGGAATGAAACTCCAGAGCAAATCTGGAGTTGTTTCCTCGTGGCATCACACCATCTAGCCACACACGCAGCTGCGTGGAGTTTGCGTTATGACGGAGATTTGGAATAATTTGATCACGACCCACTGACTCAAACACAGAGAACTGGAGATATAAGAGAAATCAGACGCAAATGAGTTACTGTACATCTACACAGAACCTTCTGTTTGTTACTGCGGTTCTGCTGACCTGCAGACAGATGGAGCTGTTGAGGAAACTCTCTGTTTTTTCTCGGCCACACAGTGTTACTATGTGACTTGACTGGTTAACAGTGATCTTCGGTTTGGACCAGACGAAGTTCTGCAGCTCGTATGGAGGATAAAAGCTGGACTCTGCCGTCTGCTGTGGGTCAGCTACGTTATTGACGTCATCATACTCCCACACCTGACAAACAAACACATCAGTCTACATGTTTTCATTTCTAACCTTCATTTTTCATGTTATTTATGGTCTTTTGTTCTTTAATGCTATCTTTCAATCCATCCATCCATACATTAATCTATTCATCATAGTCCATCCGTCTACCCATCAATCCATCCATCCATTCATCCATTTCTTCCATGACAACCTTTGGAAGATTTTAGCATGGTAATGTATATGACAATGTTAATGTATTTGGTCTTGGCGGAATAGATCTGCTACGCTGCTGCTGAATTGCTTCTGCTGTTGGTTATTGCTGTAATTGTAGATTATTGCTGCTGCTGCAAGCAAGTACAGGAGCTTGCTGCTGCCAAAGCATATGGCGATATGGTGCTGTGAGTATTTAAGACATACTGGTGCTGCACAATAGCATACAAAATAACCCATAGCAGACCTATACAGGTGGAGCTGGGAAAGCTGGAGGGTTTCAGAGGAACTCAAAGCGCGCTGCTGCGAAAGGCTCAAGTGAATGCCAACCAGCTATTTAAAAGTAAAGGTTCAAACTCATTGGCTGCGTATGCAACGTTAACCAATCAAGTAGTATAAGGCTGTGAATATCATCAGTTACGTTAACACCCGTCAGCCTGCGCCATCTAGAGTTTCATGAAAGAAGTAGGCATTTATTCACATATCCATCCACATTTAAAGGTGCATTTATAGTAATAAATAAATAATAAAAAGTGTAAGTAATAATATTAATAGTTCTCGTAAGACTGCATATGTATACATCAAATCTCAACTACTTATTTATTCATGTAATATTGAATGCATTTACTTTGGTCAACACTAGTGCCCTGCTGTACCGCACACTGGTCAACGGCTCCACCCTCAGGCTGCCAGATGAACTGTGGTTGATAAATGCAGACCAGTCCACCTGTACTGTAGATTGAGTGCTGTAAGTGTGGACCATCAGCAGCGTGGGAGCTCCAGAGTTACACAGCAAGAAATGAAGTGTGTCTCTGTGCCCCACACCTCGCACATGAACCAGACCCACTCCAGGAGGAAGAACAAGCGGAGAAGTCAGACCAGGATTCTGCTCTACAGATACCTGATAAATCAAGAGAAACAAAGAGATATTATATTAGACTGACCACAAACAAACCTTTATGAAATAATTTGAATTGTAGACATTTGAAAGGTAGTAAAGGCATTATTAAAATAGTCCATGTGACATTAGTGGTTCAACCGTAATGTTACGAAGTTGCGAGAATATTTTTTGTGCTCCTGCATACAAAAATATCTTAATTTGTGTTCTTTGTGATGAAAAAAGGTCTTACGGATTTGAAACATGGAATGCCTTGTACACATTGTTATTTTTTAAGTAACAATCCTTAGTACTTTGTATATCTACATATTTACACTGCTTTTTTTAATTTTTATTTTTATAGTTGGGTGTTATAGTATGCGTGTTGTGTTTGTGTATAAAAAACAAAGTACTGGATACCTTGAAATTCATTCTAGATTAATAAAGTATAAATAAATCATAATGGGAAAAATCATGGATGATATTTTACAGGAGATGCATCTCTCACAACAAGAACATGAAAAGTTGAAGAAATTTGGTTTTAGGAACCGTTTTTATAGTTCCTTGAAAAAGGGTAATTGGAGAGGTGTGGCATTTCCCAAAATTATCCTAAACTCTGCCTGTTTTGAATATTGTAATGAAATAAATGGAAAAGAAGGAAGATATATTAAAGTGCAAATTTAAAAATAAAGGCCACGGAGGCCACTGTTCCCTCTAAGCTGCGCGCGTGCGCAATTGCGCACTGCTGACACGGTCTCCGCGCACAAAAAAAATTCAACGGCGCACAAAAAAAATTCAACGGCACACAAAAAAAATCCAACCTGAATTGAAAATAAAATAAACACATAACAATTCATTCTGTGCTATTTTGCAGTGTGAGTCAGTGAGTGACCGGTGACTGGCTGCTCCAGCCAATGATGCGATTCAAATACAGTACGTAATTACGCAGCCAATCAACGTTGACAGGCTATGACAGCGTCCTTATGTGCAGCCACAGGTGTTTTAGCTAGCAAAGCAGTGTGGACGATGCGAAGTGCTGCTTATATTGACCCTTTATAAGAATGGCAAAACAAACCGGCAGTGGCACATCCCCTCACCAAGCCAAAGTAAAAAAGAAATGCAATTCTTTTAAGATGGAATGGCTGTCAGAATATGTACAAACAGAAAAAA
>JAHKKF010487320.1:0-13445 GCA_019740295.1 Labeo calbasu | reverse complement strand
CCCTGGCAACCACTCAGAAAACCCTAGTAATGTCATAGCAACACCCTGGCAACCACTTAGAACACATTCATAGCAACACCCTGGCGAGCCCTCAGAACACCCTAGCCATCACTCAGAACACCACGATAACAACGCCCTAGCAACTACTCAGAACACCCTAGCAATCTTTATAGCAACACCCTGGCAACCACTTAGAACACCGCCTTAGCAACACCCTGGCAACAACTTAGAAAACTTGCTTAGCAACACCCTGGCACCACTCAGAAAACCCTAATAACGTCATAGCAACACCCTGGCAACCACTTAGAACACATTCATAGCAACTAACTAGTAACCACTCAGAACACCCTAGCAATCTTTATAGCAACACCCTGGCAACCACTCAGAACACCCTAGCAACATTGTATCAACATCCAAGCAACCACTCGGAACATCATAACAACTTTCATATCAACGCCCTGGCAAAAACTCAGAAAACACTAGCAACATCATATCAGCATTAAGGCAACCACTCAAACACCCTTGTAGCAACGCCCTGGCAACCACTCAGAACACCCTAGTAACATTATAGCAACACCCTGGCAACCACTCAGAACACCCTGGCAACCTCTTAGAACACCTTATTAACAATGCCCTGGTAACCTCTCAAAACCCCCTAGGAACACAGTATTAACATCAAGGCAACCACTTTGTAGCAACACCCTGGCAACCACTTAGAACACTTTTGTAGCACCTCCCTGGCAACCACTTAGAACACTCTAGCAACGCCTATAGCATCACCCTGGCGACCACTTAGAACACCTTCTTAACACCCCGGAAACCACCCAAAACATTTCAGCATCATAGTGGTGTGTTTTGCATGGACAAACACCACTTACATTTACTTTAGAAAATGTGCCTGAACAGTAAAAATTGGGCGTGGCTTTTAAAATTTAAATTATAGTAATCTTAATCTTAACTTGCCTTGCCTAATCTTAATATTGCTTTCATCAGAAGGCCTCTGCCAAGTGCAATCCAAGATCAAACCGGCTAAGTGTCCTGCACTTCAATTAGCACTAGAGCTTGAGCTGCCATCAGTGTGACTTCATGGAAAACAAAGAAGGGAATAAGAGGTTTGCTCTGTGATCCCGTTGCATTTTAATGAGCCGATCATGTAGAGTCCTCAGGGATCAGACGGTAACACTATATTCCAGCACGACGTGGACGATAAAATACGAAACAGCAGCGTACTCGAATCGCAAAGTCATCAGTCACGTCCAACTGAGCTGCGAGAGCTCGGCTCACGTCCACCAACGCTAGTTACCTATGCACCGTTACCAGCGGGTGAAGGACAAGCATGGTGGAAAACTAACCGGAAAAGAACAAGAGCCAGTGCTGGAAATAACAGAGGACGAGGAGAAGAACATGTGAACTGGGAACAGGAGAACAAGGAAGCGGACTCGGGTGCAATAGGGACAGAGCAGGTGTGATGAAATAGTCATGAGGAGAGGCAGAGTCTAGCTTGAGTTACACCTGCCGCTCCTAAAGTAATGAAGGAAAGAGCCAGAGGAGGCACGACACAGAGATGGGGAGAAGAAGGAGAGATACAAGACGCTGGCAAGGGCACTAGTGAAGTCTCAGCAGCATTGAGAAGGTTTGTGGAGAGTTTCATATGTTTAGCTCTGCTTTTGCATTGATTCATGTGCTATTATATTCCATTGTTGCTGGTTTCTTTCGGCTTAGGTTAAAAGGTGCATGTCTTGCTAACCTTGTGTGCTAACCTAACGTCTGTGCATGTATGTAGATGTTAAATTGAGTTATTATAAAATGTAACATCACTTGATTGGCTGCATGAGCTCTGGCAGAAAAATCATCTAACCTCGATGCCTCAAGGAACTTGTTTAACCCACGAGCTACATTAAAATATCCTGTTTCTGGTACAGATCCTGCTAAGATTGCACTTATCGCTGTATTTAGGAGTGAAAAGTCTCTACCTTCACCTCAGCGATGTAAATTATTCAAGAACACTTGGAATCCGTCACAATCCGCCAATCAGGGAAATTAAGGTGATGTGTCCTGAACAAGCAGCCGCTGTGATGTCAATTTGTTCTTCACTACTTTGTCCCTTGACATGACCGTCTGCGTCAATACAGTGTGTGTATTGTTGATTTAAAGAGATATCAGAGTAACCAGATGATCTACAACAAAATGAAAAAAATCAGATTTTTATAAAAATGCATTTCATAGTTTACATGCGAATCAGTAAATGGACATTGCAACACAGTCTTCTCCTTTTTAGACATCAATACTTGTGCAAAGAAAAAAAAAACGATTTAGATGCAAAGCAAAATCAAACTAATAGGCAAAAATCAAGATGTGTCATTTGGGTTTTGCTTAAACCAGAGGTGCGCAGGGTTATGATGCAGGGTTATTAAAGTTAACTAAGCTTAAACCATAAAAAACATTTTTGTTATTTAAAAATAAAATAAATGTGAGCTAAAATAATATTAAATATTAAAAACATTTAATTGAATTTTATTTTAGCAACATTTTTCATTGGTGTATATATTGAAAAAAGTATGAATAAAATATATTATGAAAAATATATTATAAAAAAATTATATAGATAATTAAAAAACATCAACTAAAAATGAAATTAATTAAACTGAAATTAAACTGAAAATGGAAAATACAAAAAAACAGTATCTTAATGATACTAAAGTAACACTGTTATGAATATTTAAAAATATTTTGCTATTTTAAAATTGACATTTAAAAAAATCTAATTAATTTATAATGTCTACAATTTAATACAAAAACAGAACAAACACAAGGTAAAAACATAAAATGATTTAGAAAGTTTTTCCCCCTTATTTCCACTTCCTTTGTGTGATATGGCATGGCAGGCCAAATCAAAGGTCATCAGTGGCCAGTTGGTTTAGGCATCTCTGGTTTAAATGGTTAACGATCACTCCTTGATTAAAGAATACAGTGAGAACACCACTTACATGACCTTACATTTTGGCACACATCTGTTTCTTAAGATCAGTATCATTCTCCTCAAGCTGCAGGTGGAGCTGAGCACTATTGAAAATACGTCAATGTGTTATCTGACCGTGTCTAATTCAGATAACGGACGAAGAAGAAGACTCATTAAAGAGTGTTGCACCATCTGCTTTAATCTACTACTAATCAACTTCTCTGCAAACCAGGGACAAGCAGCAAAGAACGTCAATTTTTATAATATTGTAAACAAGTTGAGAAAAGTAGGCGAATTGATAAGAGCACTGCATATTATATTGAATTCCACGCTACATAACTCCACAGGATATCCTACAAAAAATTAATGTGTGCTACGCAAAATGAAAGAATATAGCCAGTAGAAAAAATCTGATGATCTTTTATGTGCAGACACAAACAACAGCTCTAGAACAAAGCGTGAGATCTGTGGACCTGAAGAACTGATCTGCAGTCTCAAGGAACAACCATTACTGAGCTAAGAGACCTAAAGCATGACTCGACTGGAACCGGCACTTCAGCGCTCAGAAAGTCGCTCTGCAATAGAAATGCAGAGCAGGAGAGGGAGCACTAACACGAGCAGAAGAGGAAGCATCAGTATGAGCAGAAGAGGAAGTGTTAGCCAACACACAGGTGAGATTTAATCCTGTATAGACTGAAATAATCAGAAAAATCTGTTTTTTAAATGGAACAATATTTGTTTTTTTGCTGAGTGTCATATTTGATACATTATAGGGTTTTATGGCTAATATAGCATGATCAGTGTTGCCAAGTCTGCGGTTTTCCGCCAAATAGGGATACTTTTTCACTGTAGTTGCGGGTTGTCATGGCCGTGGGTCGAAGCGAACCCAATAACGTGATAATTTGTGTCTGGATTTTACCACCTGGAGTGCGACATTTACTGGCGGACCCCTCCGAAACGCAACTGGGTAGGTTTTGTTGTGAAAACCTGGCTACCCTGAACATGATATAGTAGAAGATGGAGTTCATATTATTCAGTGGGACAAAACCATGCAAAAAAAAAATGCAATTTGGTGCAGGACTGATATTTTTATGGCCAAAAAGTAAGAAAATCTAATAGCTTGTAATGTAAATCAATCAGATTTTAGTTATCACTTTATATCTGCCAAAAAAAAAATGAATTTTAAAATGAATTAAATTAAACCAGTGCAATACAATGATGATTGAGAGATGAACAAATAAACATTCCTCAAAAGTCTGATGAACTGTATTTGATATTTACATTTGAACGTGATTTTTCTACACAATGATGTATGGATAGTAGATCAAGTAAACATAAGTTTCTTCAGTTCTTCAAATACTCCTAACAATATAATAATAATAACAATAATTTTAATGTTTACTTTACAGAAATCATGAAAGATTTGAATGATTATTTTGTAAAGGATTGAAAATTATAAATTATCAATCAGATGACAAAAGGCATGTAGTAGGTTGTGTGTTGATAATTAAAAATGTGCCTATGAAATATGACTCACTAGGCTTTATCCAGACTCATAATTAAGATAATACATTAAAATAATATGGTAAGACACACCAATTTGCAATATCAAGCAGCAAAACAAGCTGTTTTGTACAGCTAAAAATAGCTGGACGCGGATGAGACCGGAAGCCAGACCCATAACATTTACAAATGGCCAAGGCCATTCTTACGAGAAGAAAAAGGTTGATAGGTTAAGACTGCAGTAGTGAAAGTATATTAGTATATTTTGTCCTGTATATTCAATAATTCTTTACATTTAAATTACTTAATCATTTAATTATTCATTTATTTAAATAATTTGTATGCTTAAGTACAGTATCAATCCCCTGTCTTTCTCAAACAGAGACTAGAAGAGAAACAGAACAAAGCAGCAGCAGCCGCGCCATTTTTAAAAGAGCCAATCGCTTCCTTTCACGGGACAGGGAACAGGAAGATGGCAGTACTACCTCTCCCGTACGCTACTTCGAGAGAGGCCACCCTCTTCCAGCCAACCACAGTCCTGAGCGCAAAGCCACCATCCCTTTCCGAAACCCGGACCTGGGTCTCCCGTCCTATAGGAGGCGCTCCGACAATCTCAGCAACGAGGCAATGAGCGGCCTCTCCCCCCAGCGACACATGTCCTATTCGAATTTTAGACGCGGAGACAGCCAATCCCGTGCAAGCCCTCGCTCCGGCAGCCCAAGATCTACTAACGTCTCGCCGCAAAGACGAGGGGGATCGCGCAGTTCGTCTCATCGCCGAGGTTCCACTGCGCACCGGACGTCCCACACGTCCTCTCAGCAGGCTTCTGGGAAATGCACTCCATCACGAAGACGAGATTCGGTGGTCACACGCACCACGTCTCCCTCGCGAAGCTCGGGTACGAATAAATATGATTCTTTTAGCCCCGCCCACAAAAGAAGCCCCTCCCAGAGCTCCTACGGTCACAGCTTGGATTCTGAAAAGCTGTATAAGAATCTCAAATCGATCGCAAGTTCGGCAGAGTCAGACGCATCTGAAGAAAGGAACGAATGGTCACAAAGACATCCTGATGTGGAAGTCGACAGAGATTATAATGAACGCAACCACAGTGGTCGTAACAGCGGTCGCAGCAGTCGTAAAAGTGGTGGCCGCAATACTGGCTACAACAGCCGGGATTTCTCTCCAACAGGAGACTACTGTGATGACAAAACAAGCCGCGTCAGTCGAAATAGCGGTTACAACAGTCGCAACAGTGGTTCTAACAGCCCTGGTGCCCCAACGCCTTATCAAGATTATGATAAACATGCTTCACTAAAAAATGGTACTTCGAAAAACAAAAGCCGCAGGAACGGTGTATACTCAGACACCTCGGATAAACAATCCAGATCTGATTCCCACCAATCGCTAAGCCCCACCCACTCCCCTCTAAGTCCCGCCTCACCTGCATCGACACCTGCAAACATCTCCCATTCAAGGAGAAGCCGGAATCAGATTCCGTCCCCTGATTTGTCCAAATCCCAAGCCTTAATTACAGAGACAGACAAGCCGGTCAATGATCGGAGCAGAAGCAACATCAGGCGGGGCTTGGAGGCCCTAATTCTTTCAGAGAACACCAGGTCTTCCAGCCAACCAGCAGTGCCAGAGATGACCATTGAGGACTATGTGATCATTGCAGATATTCCCAGATCGAAGCTGTACCCTGAGGAAGAAGAAGCAATTACAGTAAGGAGGAGACCGCAGAGCCGAAGCCCACGCAGAGACAATCAGCACAGGTTAGAGATTTGAAAAGAGGGAGAGTGATGACACTTTTCCACCAACATGGTGCTGGTGCTGATGCAAGAGCAGATGCCTAATCTGAGCATTTCCAATGAAAAATATATCTCGAAGCGGCAATTCTTGGGGCTTAAGTGCTTTAAGGCATTTAAGCACATATAAAAAAAGACATTGCATATTATTTAGCAAGCCTGTAACCACCTAAATCAATGATTTAAAGGTCATTTACCATAGCATATGATGTTTTTCAATGTTTATAACTGTTACAGCACAAGCTGTGGTCCGATCTCCCTAAAACTTGGCATGCTTGTTTAGAATCACTTGTTGCATGGGTTCACCAGGTTTCGTGAAGTTTTGAGTGTTTTTTTCCAGATTGAGCTAAAAACCTAGGACTAGCTTGCAAAAAATGCAATATTGCCCCCCCTGTGGTAGATTTCTTTCCAATTTCTCACAGGCCTTTAGGGCCATCAGTCAAACAGGCCCACCCACTTTCGTTAGCCTCGTCTAATATGTGCTCAAAGTTCGTCAGCCTATGGCGGCCATGTTTTTTGAGATGTGCATATGTCCATATAGCCACTTGTGGCACTTTAAACCAAGACTGTGCTTACCAATTTTAATGTTGATAGAACAAACGGGTGCATAGTTATGGCCATTTTTATGTTCTTTCCCTCTTATAGCGCCACCAAGTGGCCAACCTCCACGACTTTTTTCACGTGACCTCAGATTCCAATCTTACATATGTGTGGTGAGTTTGGCATTCCGTTCAAAAGTTATAGACATTTTAGTAAAACAGGCCCTGCCCCTGTCGAACGTTTTGGCGTCCCTTTCCAACGGAGAGGCGAAAGTTCTATTTTCTTTGATAATTAATGATATTCACTGTCCAGAGAATCTTCCTGCACTGGGTCCGATCGTGCAAAAAACCTAAGACTAGTTCGCAATAGTAGATTTTTCAAAAAATGCAAAATACCTGAAAATTTTGACACTTGAGCCTGCAACGAACCATTTAGGAGTTAATAGCAATTTTGTACTTTTGATCGCTGTTGTGCCCCCATCAGGCAGATTGGCGTGAGCTTTGGTGACATTGTAGATGGTGTAAGTACTACCATCCCTCCAAGTTTCAAGTCTCTGTGACTTACGGTTTGGTTTGCCCGATCAGTTTTACGTAGAGATTGCTGATCCTTGGCCATTCTAACAATTACAACAGAGTTTCAGTGCTATGCGCTTGAACCCCTTATTAAAAGTGACTGACATCCCATTACAAGTTATACCAAATCATTTATTTCTAGCTCTAAAAAATGTGTTTTAATTCAATAAATACAATACAACTTTTTGTGTCAAACATACTTAATTAAAAATCAATCAATAAATGTTAACAAGTCAGTTTTGGCATCCATATCTCAAAATATTTTCAGTGGACCAGCTTCATCCCAGAATCTCCTTCATTACATAATCTCTCAGCTCCCAAGTCAAAATTTGGACTGTTTCTGAGAAAAGTTCACAGATCCCCATCAATGCACCAGCACTATTTCAGTGGCAAAGTGAGTGTGACAGAGAGGAAACCCTGTTAGTAAATTCTACTTCTCCTTTCTGTGGTTAAAGCTATGGGGATGGGAGATATGACTATGAGCATGAGGTTTCAGAAGAGCGAGGCAGAGGAAGAGAAAGAGAGAGAGGAAGAGACCGCAGAGAGAAAGAGCGGAGACGTCTAGACAAAGAGATGGGAGGGTCGTCAAAAACCAACAGCACTACGTCAGGCCATTCACAGGTGCCTGAGTTTACAGTTTCACACATTACTTCCCTTTCTCATTGATGTTATCTCACCTCTCATCTATTCTGCTGAATCTGCAGAGCCAAAAATAAATAAAAATGGCATGAAACATATTTCGACAGATGATGAAATGGCAAAATGTAAAATCCAATATACTTACACTGAAAGAAGCATCTGAGACATATTTTGAGACTAGATTATTATTATTTTGATGTGGGCAACACTTTAGAAACCTCATAGCTGGCAACGTTTTCTTCAGCCACCATTTTAAAAAATAACATACTTAGTATATTAGCATACACTTAGTAATATGCTTAGTATCTCTCTGAATATGTTCTCAGAGGTCCAGCAAAAATGGAGAAAGCATTAGGATGGTAAACGGAAAACACAAAGGCTCAGAAGACCCCCCTCAGATGCAGGTAAAGTCACCTGCACTCACGACTAGTTTACCAACGCTGAGGTATTCGGTTTCTAGTTCAGAGGCAGTTCTCTGTGTTCACAGAATGGACGAAAACGCACTTTTGAGCTCCTAGATAGAAAGTATATTATATTTAGCGCTAGTCATAGCTGTTTTAGCTAGGCTATGTGAGGATTTGAAGCGTATATAATGCTGAGAGAAGTTCTACATTTCAGGACTGACAGCGTTAATGTGTCAAACCGCGAGCTGCTTCACGGAAGCTTCAGGTCACATGACCAACTGTTAGAGATGCTTGCCTAGTCACGAAGGAATAATTTAACGTTTTTGTACTTGTATTTATTTTAAAAGCTACATTTAAGTGCGGGAATTGCTTAAATGAGCGCGAATTTGTATTTATTTAATTCACGGCCATATCATCGTGCGAATACACAGTTGTATGACACTACGTACTAGCGAGAATTGAGCAACTAAACCAGTTTCTTTCCTCTTTCATGCCTACATCCGGATACCCATGTCGGTAAGTCGTTAAAATGTGTGTGTTTGTTGAAATACTTGAGTAAATGAGTCGCTGTGTGAGTCTCGTGTTCTGGATTACTGTGCTCTGGAATGTCATTTTGTTGCTCTGGGAAGATTTGTACTGTATAATGAATTCCTTATACATTCACAACTGATTCTGTTCTTATAAGCTTGATCTTCCGCACTGTAAAAAGGGATGGATGTATATGCTGGATGAAGATGAAGAGGTAAGGATGCAGAGTGCTTCTGTTGAACTAGATCTGATGCATGACATTGCATGACCAGCGACTGTCTGTGGCTGTTATAGGGAAGTTTGCATAACGTTAATTGCTGTACTTAATTTTGACGCTGATTTCCCCCCTAATTAATTTACATTAAAAATAAAAAGCATAAATTGAAATGGTGAGCACCTGCAGGAAGATATACTCCTTTCGTTTTGCCTAAAATTTACCTTGATTTTGAAAAAGTTCAAAGAGCATAATAATGTAATGTTCACCTGTTGCTTTGTTTGTGATAATGCATATAGATATAGACTGTAAAGTTCTTGCATTTATTTGCAGTGGAGAAAGCACTGGTTTGTAATCTCTGATTCAGGACTGAGATACTACAGAGATTCTGCAGCTGAAGAGGTGAGCGAGAATTGCTGAAAATAGGAATGAGGAAATCAGGGAATGAATCATGGAATTTAAACATGGTAGCATTTGTAAAATGGAGCTGAGTATTTGTAATAGAATCTGAAAGCATGATCAGATTTAACAATAACATATTGAATTCTGTGTTTTTCACTCTGACAGAGAGATGAGGCGGATGGTGAGATTTATTTACATCACTGTCTGCGAGTGGAGGAATTTGATGCCGATAAAAACTATGGACTTCAATTGCATGTAAGTAGTGGTCACAAAAGTTAAGAGGACAGCTCAATAGGAAAAATTAAGAATATTCCTAATGTGGGTATGCCTTTGTGATTGATGTGCAGATGCGTGATGGACTGGTGACCCTGTCAGCGATGACCTCCAGAATCAGGAGGAACTGGATCGACACACTGAGAAGAATCACATCCAGGGATTCGACTGAGAGGATTCGGTATGATAAAACTGAAAGAATAAGTCCAGAGGATCAGTTGGGGTGAATTTCATGGAAACGGTCAGGAACATGAGGGGAAAAATATATATATATATGTATGTATTTTTGAGATATGACAGTGAAACTTGTTTTTAGGACCTTTTATGTTTTTTGGGGTTTTTTTTCGTGATATAAGCATATGTTATAATATACATTGGTGGTATTTGTTGTAATGCTAAATTTAACAGCCACAGTGTATAAAATTATAATAATGTGCATATAATGAAAAATCCTCAGTGATAATAATGAAAATGTAAAAACAAATGTAAAAATAGCTGGATGGCAGTGATGATAATTTAAAAAATGCGAAAATATCTTGATGTTCATAAAATTACACTCATAAATATGTTCTCAATCTTTGTGCTAAGTACAATTTAAAAAAAAAATTTTTTTTAAATTAAATTATAAGATGATTTCATGGTATTCAATTTATATGTATATTAAAAATATATTAAATATCCACAATAAAATCTAGCTATATTGATTATGGCTACCTGAAATATTTCATGAACATGTCTAAAAGGAGAAATATATTATATATATATATATATACATAATAAAAGTGTTCATTTCTATAATTCCCCCAGATAAATGCTGATCTTTGAATCTTTCTGTTCAGCAAAGAATCCTGACACAACGGTTTTAAGCATTGATAAAAATAATAAAAACAAAAAATTAGCATAAGACTTTAGTAATGATGCTGAAAATGTAGCTTTGATCACAGGAATAAATCACATTTTAAAATTTAATCAAATAGAAAACAGTTATTTTAAATAGTTAAAATATTTCAGAATTTTACTGTATTTGCTGTACTTTGGATAAATGCAGGTTTACTTATCAGAAGAGAGTTCTTTAAAAAACATTAAAAGTCTTACTGTTACAAAAATTTGACTGGTAGTGTATATAATGATAGTGTATAAAAATAAAATATATATTTTATAATATACAATAGTAGCATTTGCTATAATGCAGCTATATAGCATTATAATAATGAGCAACTAACTTAAAAAATAAAATAGAAAAAAAAATAAACAAGCTGGATTACAGTGATGAGAATTTAGGGGAAAACTGTCATAGAAATAGTATTGCAATGCAATGCAAAAAATATATATAATAATAAAATTGGGCCTTATTTTTGCTGTCTCTATGCAAAATATAATAATACAACAAAGCTTAATATTTGTGCTAAATGCATTTTTTTTTTATTTTTACTATAGGTTGAAACATGACATGTTTTAATATATTCACCTATACATTATTTATATTAAAATATATCAAATATTGCTAAATCATTACTATATTGATTATGATTATCTGAAGTCTTTTAAATAGAAATAACCGTTACTAAGATTAACTGATGCAAGTTTGAGGTTTGATTCAGGTTCCTGTTTTCATGCAGTAGGAAGTTGAGATCTCTGCCTGTTTTCAACAGTGACATCAGTGACAGAGAGAAATCCAGTTCCCAGAATGCATCCTCTCCTGCACCCCGTGACCCAAGGTCAGATGTCGATGGTCTGTATCAGAATGAACTCAACATGACGTCCTCACCATTATCCAATCGGCGGGAGGCTGGCGAGGGCCGTGACCGTGAGCTTGAAAGACGTCTGGAAGACCGAACCAAGTGGTTCCAGGAGGGAATTTCTGACAGGGAGGGTGAAGACCCCTGGGATAAGGTAGAACTGAAGAAGGGTGCTACGACTTCAGTCACTTTGACCCGGCCGCAGGTTGCTGATGCTCGGCCAGGGCCGGACATCGAGAGGAAGTGGGCAGACTTTGAACAGCTTCCAATTGGAGAACAGCATTCGCCGGTTGATTTCCAAAATCCGCAAACGACAAATGAGGTGCTTCAGCGAGAGGTGTGATTTTGGATTTAGACGAGCATGACATCTGTGTTGGTCCTGGGACCATTTAATGTGTATCTGTGTGTGTGTGTGATCTGGATGCATTGCTTTGGTCAGGTGGTGTCTCTGAGGCAGCAGATCGAGGCTCTTCGTCAGGTCCGTGTGGCAGCCAGTATCTGCGGCCCTGATGCGCCCTGTGCTCTCAAACTGGATCAGATGGAGAAGGAGCACAGAGAGAGACTGCAGAAGATACACGATGAGCATGAGAGAGAACGCAGAGAGATGGAGAGAGACAAACAGAGACTGCTGCAGGAGGAGGCCAAGAATGCAGTTCAAGGTCAGTGTGGGCCACAGAACACAGATCACACAAGAGTCACACAATAAAAGTGATGCAATGTACAGACATTATATAATCATTTCTTTTTTAAAGAAGTAATCAGAAATGTTTCTTGAGCAGCTAATCAGCATATTAGAATGATTTCTGAAGGATCATGTGACAATGTAGACTGGAATAATGATGCTAAAAATTCAGCTTTGATCACAGGAATCAATTACATTTTATAATATATTCACATAGAATTTACAGTATTAGTTTTTACTGTATTTGTGATCAAATAAATGCAGCCTTGGTGAACATAAGAGAAATAAAACATAAAAACATAACAAAAACTTACCAACCCAAAACTTTTGACCGGTGGTGTACAGTATATTTAGCTTTATGAAATAATTTTTATGCATAGTTTAATTTGAATTAATAAGCTTTCCATTGATGTTAGGATAGGAAAATATTTGGCCGAGATACAGCTATTTAAAAATCTGAAATCTGAGGGTGCAAAAAAATCTAAATATTGAGAAAATCACCTTTAAAGTTGTCCAAATGAAGTTCTTAGCAATGCATATTACTAACTAAAAATTAAGTTTTTATATATTTACGGTAGGAAATTTATAAAATATCTTCATGGAACATGATCTTTACTTAATGTCCTAATGATTTTTAGCATAAAAAGAAAAATCGATCATTTTGACCCATACAATGTATTGTTGGCTATTGCTACAAATATACCCGTGCTACTTAAGACTGGTTTTGTGGTCCAGAGTCACATATAAGAAATATAAAATCACAAATTTATTTGGTCTGAATGAGATATAAAGATAGTTATGTCATGCAAGAACAATCAAAATGGAAATTCATGTAATGTGCAATATTTAATAATGCACAACAACACATTACAAATTAATATGACAAACTTATTTTTCATATTTAAGTTTTTTTTTAAAGACAATAATTGCTTTACTGACAGTAAATAGTGATGGGAAGTTCGGATCATTTACATTTTGTTCATTTTAGCAAAATATAATTAAAATGTTACCTGTTACTTCCCTAACACATCTACTGCTTACACAAACGTTGATCACACTACAAACAAAACAAAACTATAATGCTATAAGAAACAGAAAATATTAATTCATTGTTTACCTGGGTCTTTAGTCTATGATTCGCTCACCTCGCCTCTTATCTGACAAGTTTTCGGGTTTAAGTCGTTC
>JAHKKF010487315.1:0-21656 GCA_019740295.1 Labeo calbasu | reverse complement strand
ACAGATAAAGTGTGGCCCAGATTAGTATTTGTTCGCCGGCCCAAAATTGGCCCATATGTTTTTAGCCAGAACTGAACCAAACCAGAGCCATAACTCTGTCGTTCATCAGTACTTGATGCAATGTTGAGGAAATAGAAAATTGAAATAATTTTTGTATTTCAAGTCAAATGCTGTATGCCCAGGAGGTAGCCTAGTAAATGGTGTTTGTGTGAATGTCCACAAAACTTGAAGACTTTATATTAGCGGTAGGAAAGAAAATTTTAAAGATGAAAAATATCTCATGAATAATTTGTTGCCATTGTGTGAATAATATGTAATAAGTAAAAAGTAAGTATAGTTTAAAAATGTAACAACTTGATTATATAATCCAAAAAAAATGTATTACTTGGCTCATGATAGGCAGAGTTATGGCTCTGGTTTGGTTCAGTTCTGGCTAAAAACATATGGGCCAAAGGAAATTTGCTAACTGAGTTTCTAGCATGATTAGCATGTTGCTAGCGTCTTTTAGCCAATGCTGACATGAATTAGTATTGTGAACACATAGTTAACATGAATTAGCATATTGCTAGTATGATTTAGCACACCGCTAACGTGATTTAACATGTTTGTTGTTAGCATTATTAACATGTTGTTAACATGTCCCTAGCATGTTTTAGCATCATTACCATATTGCTAGCATGTTTTAACATGATTAATATGGGCTGTTTCTCAAACAGAAGGCTGCATCCTCCGAAGGTCGCATTTGCAGGCTGTATACATCATCAAGCCTGGTTTATTTCGTTTAAGTGAGCATTACATTCGCAAGTCATAAGCATATTACAACACTTTACGCTTAACTAAGAATAATGGTCAAATTTATAACTGTTAATATAATAAAATAAGATCTTCTTTATGACCTATGCAGCCTACAAATGCGACCTTCGGAGGATGCAGCCTTCCGTTTGAGAAACGGCCATGTTGATAGAATTTTTTTAACATGTTTTTAACAGCATGTTGCTAAAATGTTTCTAGCATGATTAGCATGTTGCTAGTATAAATAACATGTTGCTAGCATGTTTTTAGCATTATGAACATGTTGCTAGAATGCTTCTAGCATGACTACCATGTTGCTAGCATGTTTTAGCATGATGCTAACATGAATTAGCATGTTAAAAATTAGCATAACTGCTAATGTGATTTAAAATGTTTGTTGTTAGTATGATTAGCATGCTGTTTGCATGTTGCTAGTATGTTTTTAGCATGATTAACATATTGTTAATTATTTCTAACATGAATACCATGTTTCTAACATGTTTAAACATGATTAACATGTTTCAAGCATGATTAGCATGCTGCTAGAATGATTTCCGAAGGATCAGTGACACTAAACACTTTATTTAACTTTGCATCACAGCAATAAATTATATTTTAAAATCTACGATAAACTGGTTATTTTAAATTGTAATAATATTTCACAATATTACTGTTTTTACTATATTTTTCTCTTTAAATAAATACAGCCTTGGTGAGCATAAGAGACTTCTTTAAAAACACACATTTTGAGTAAATGTTTTATATAAAGTAGATTTTAATAATAATTAAAAAAAATATTTGTACCTATTTTAGCACATTGCTAACATGATTTAACATGTTGTTAGCATGTTGCTAACTTGTTTTTAGCATCATTGGCTTGTTCCTAACATGTTTTAGCATATCGATAGCATGTTTAGCATCATAAGCATGTTGCATGTTGATAACATGTTTTTTATATATATATACTGTAGTGAACATTTGAAGCGGATCAAAACCTTTCACCAAAGTTGTCCTAAAACCTAAACAATACCTGTATTTGTCTTAGGACAACTTTGATGATATATATATAAATTTTTATTAAACATTTACATTTTTAAAAATTAATTAAACATTAAAAAATTAAACATTTTTATTTAAAGTCAACCACCACTTGGCATTTTCATCAGACAATATTACCATACAGAATCCAGCAGACATTCAAACTGAGTCTTTACTGAATGGCAAATCTACATGCTTAATTAAGATATTGATATTTATTAGTGCTCTACACAGTACCACAAAACATCAATAAGATTTGCAGGTAAAATATCAATAACATTATACATTCATTAACCTCGTACAGTATATTTGTGCAATTATCAATTTTCATGCTGTACAGATCTACCCCAACCTAAAATCCTAGTATCACAACATGAGGGAATTTGTGCATCACACAGTGTTTTGAATACTAACACCTAACAGCGAGTGAACAGGTTGAAGGCTATTTCAGTTCACTGCTGCGTGTTTTTATCGATTTCACGAAGTGACATCATGGATGCTGTGTGTGATTATGGTGAACTGTGCCAAACACACAGCTTTGGCAGAGTGAAAGTAAACAAATACACAATATTGTGTTTTTAGCATCTGAAAAAAGCACCACCACTTTCTTTTTTTAAATATAAAGAAAGCAAAGAAATTGCATCTTGTTTGCTTGTTTGCTTGCACTGTATTCATCCTGGTTTTATTCTTTTAAGGTGTCAGCTGAGCCAGATCCGCCTTGCATTAATTTATCTCCAGCAAAAAAATGCTGTAAGGGTTTTAGTCTACCACCACAAAGAAAACAGGGCAAAACTGTAACGAAAAATGAATGAATTTAGATCTGGCGCACTGTGAGGCACTGAAAAAAAAAAACGATTTTGATGCCAAGTTTGTTGCCTAGCAACTCTTTTCTCTCTCTCTTTCTGCCTGGCTTAGTTCTGTCCCATTTGTGACAATAAAACACACAAAAGTTTCACAGAAAACTTCTCTTTTCATTAAACTCTGGACATAACATTTTAGATAAACCTAAATTAACTGGTGTCCAGTTGGATGACCACCCCCTATCTTTCCAAAACCAGCCTGACTAACCCACACTGTTACGAAATGCACTTTCCGTGCATTTTCAGAAGCAGGATATGCCTCCCTATTGCGCATAATCGAATGGCATCGTAATTGTATTACGGCAGCAATGCTGAAATTTGATAGAGACAATGTAATATTTCCTCCTTTTCCTCTTCATCTTGATTCCTGCTACAGCAGACCAGAACACAAGAACTCCTGTGTACTTCGGTCAGGCCACAAATGTTATATATAGTCAGAGCTACGTCGTTTTGCTTACGTCATCAGAGACATAACGACAGTAATCAGATGAATATTAGATAATGATTACGCTCTTGTTATTATCAGCAGTTTATTGTCCACTAGGCAGGGCAAGAGATTTTAATAAGCACAGATATAGGAGACAGATATGTGAAAATACCCCTTAATAAATATGATTTAGAACTTAAATATGATTTTAAAATTAAGAATAACATAATTTAGCAACAATATGATGACTAATATTAAAATTCAGCTTTGCCACTAAGATTTTTTGGTCGCAAACATCATGGCAACACGTTATACTATCAAGTTTCTCAGGGAAGTTTTTCAACAGTTAATTCAAAGATCGTCTTGGGAACAAAAAACCAAAGTTGCTCTGCGTGGGCGTTTGTCAGTGACTCATTCCAGAGATAACAACCAGAAAACCTTTAACATTTATTTATTTATTTAAATATGCTGTTGACTTTGTGTTATGTGGCACATTATTTTCCTTCGAATAATTGGGGGCAGATGTTTATGACGGTTATGAGTACAAGTCTCTAATTAAGACCTTTCCGTACAGTTTATAATTAAGATGCGTTTATGAGACAAGCTATCGATTCATTCAAAAGGTGGAAATAGCAACAAACATCAACATTTATCCATTTCCTTGAGCTGCTAGACCACCCCGTGTGTGTTCCCCCCCAGTTCAGTCTGGCAAAGTGTTTTATTTGCACCTCTGGAGGTGGAAAGCTGTTTATAAACTCTCCAACACAACTGCCTCCATCTGCCGCTTCCCCATCATCCACTATAGATCAAACCCAATGGATCTGTCTGCACTGATTTGATTGGAATGGTGACATAAGCTGGATTTGGGAATGCACAACCTTGACTGAATTTTATGCACAGCTTAAATGCAAAGACAGTTTGGCGAGATGACCTGACATTCAACTTGTGCCGAGCCCAGTTATCCATTAGAGGTGTTAGAAAGAGTGGCAGGCAAGCTAGACTCAGTTCTTTCTTTAATTAAATGTCTGGGAAGGCCTTACAGTTTATAGTGCTAGAACACATAGCAGGATAGCTCTTTAAAGGGACAGTTCACCCAAAAATGAAAACTACCACATGATTTACTCACCCTTAAGCCATTCTAGGTGTATGCGACTTTCTTCTTTCAGTGAATACAATCGGAGTTATATTAAAAAATGTCCTGGTTCTTCCGAGATTATAATGGCAGTGAATGGGTGTTGAGATTTTAAAGTCCAATAAAATGCATCCATCCATCATAAAATGTACTCCACACAGCTCCGGGGGGGTTACTAGAGGCTTTCTGAGGTGAATCAATGCATTTGTGTAGGAAAAACATTCATATTTAAAACTTTCTAAGCTCTGGTGAGAATATGCTACTGTCGCAAGAACAGTTTTGTTTACAGCAACGAAAAGTCATTTTTCTTTATAAATCCTCATTTTGTACTTCTAATTTGTAATTTCTAATTTGTTTTGCTCTCTCCTCAGTTGCCCTGTTTGTCTAGAGGTGGAAAGCTGCAGCGATGTAGGACAATTTTGAGGTTGGGGTAGAAAATGAGATGGGAGTTTTTTGACATACCATAACTGTATCGACCGTATTGAACTGGAAAAAAACAGAGTTTACGCAGACGTAGACAAGACGAGCATTTCAGGTTAAAACGTATACAAATTGTCAATTTATTGTTTTGCTAAATAAGACCCTTCTTCCTTGCCTGGGATCATTTAGAGCCATTTGAAGCTGCTTTTAAACTGCATTTTCAAATTTGGGTTCAAATTTGGAGGCACCATTGAAGTCCACTATATGGAGATAAGAAACATAATTTCTTATCGACTGAAGAAAGAAAGACACAAACATCTTGGATGACAAGGGGGTGAGTAAATTATCTGTAAATTTTTGTTCTGGAAGTGAACTCCTTTAACTGCCATTATAAAGCTTGGAAGAACAATTTTTTTTTTTTTTTAATATAACTCTGATTGTATTTGTCTAAAAAAAGAAAGTCATATACACCTAGGATGACTTGAGGGTGAGCAAATCATGGGGTAATGTAATTTTTGGGTGAACTACCCTTTTTTTTAAATCCCTATAAATAATATAACCTTTCTAAAATCAGGCCATTCTCTTATTCTTGGCTGTGTGATGTCACACAGACCAAGACCGGTCCCACAACTATTGATTGACACAGCCGTCTTAGCTTAGACCCGCCCTGAGTGAGCTGTGAACAGTCCACCATTGTTTTGACACCTGAGCAGGGGAAGCCAAGAGTGTCTCCTAAGCAATTGAGGTGTTTTGTTGTTGGATGTAATAATGATCATAGCAGTCATCATTTACTCCCGAAATCTGATCCACGAATTACTTTAATTTTTGTAAGGGAACAAGCCCCTCGATCTAATGCGTCTATGATTTTAAGCCCGATTTGCACCCCTGAACGGCCGGAGGTTATGGCCTAATTTGCGGCTTGTCGCAAGCAATTTGTTGTCCAGAAAATCCTCTATTGTGTGGTATCATGATTGTATAATTATTTAACTGCTCCCAATCGAGACGTAGCGTCTCCAAACTCAAATCGTTGATCTGGCTGCCTCTGTTTTGTGATTCTATAGCTGAAACTTGGCAGCCACAAAAATGCCATGAAAGCAGAATACATCACCCATATTCTTCTTATATTTGTTTTTCACTGTAAAACAGAACAAACACCGGAAGAGCCAACAAGACAACGATTGTCTTCCATTTGTTTTTCTTCTCTAGTCACATTTGATCTCGCAAGTCTCCATGAGATCTTGTGTCACTGTGAAATTGTTCCTACAGTCAAAAAGTGTGTGGTCTCACGGTCTGGTCGAATTGTCTAGTGAATCATTGAAATCGGCTGAAACTGTCTTCATGTCCGTGGTCTCCCAAATCGGTTAAGATTTGAAAATTGTCTAGTGTGCAGCCAGCCTAAAGTAAACAATATGGCGCGTCACACCATGGAAAAGAGAGGCGGCGTGAGCAGAGCTCATTAGCATTTAAAGGGACATACAACGAAACAGGTTGCTGTGAACAGAGCTGATTTTAAGAAGGTAAAAAGGGTGTTTTTACACTACCATTGAGAAATTTTAAAGGTGCAATAGGAGATCTTGGAAAATGCTAACTTTAGCCTGATAGCACTGAAAACGAACGTGCCACCCTCCCGGCAAATCTCCGTCCAAAGCTACACCTCCCGAATGCACACAAACTATACGACCAGAGACAGCTTTACTACAATACATTGTAACACCAAGTTGAAATGTTCAACAGCCCAGATAGGAAAACTATGTAGTGCTAATAATGCACGGGAGATGAGAAAATGGCAGATGTTTCCGAGTTTAATAAAACGCCTCACACATCAATACACTTGTCCACATACATGGTGATCGTGTGAGGAAAAATGTACACAAGCATGCATCCAACTCAGGTCACAAACAGAAAGGAAATAAATAACATAAAGAGAGCCAGATGTCGGTAGAGCGAGTCATCTCTTCACCTTTCCAGGACGTACAGATACACGTTATGCACATGCGCAGTTGTCAGTCTGCCACAAAACTACCGTAAATACTCTAGTGGCCGTTACAACATCACATGTCATTAACCGTGAGAACACTTTATAGTACAGTTAATAAAAGTATTACAATTCTAGAACGGAAGATCAGGTTATTGGTGTTTGGCTGCCATTCTGGCTCTGTCTGCAAAGCGTATGTGAACACGCTGATTACGTATTCTGTCTGCGCTAACATGGTGCGCAGAGGTATGCAAATACATATTTGACAGGCAGACAGGAAAGCCAATCAAAACGCTCGACATTTCTTGGTCCTATGCCTTCCACAATATATACATAGAAATACATTTAGACCACTTAACTTAATGATTGCTATCGGGATGTGAAGAGACTTTCAACCAGCATAACAAAAAATGTTTCTAAAGACAATCATCTATTGCACCTTTAACGAAAGCATGTTATAGACATTAAGACTCTACAGAATCATATCAACTTGTGGATAATGGGCATGACCCCTTTAAAGTAATGTGAAAAAAACAAAACAAAGAAAGAGAGAGTCAAAATCATTATTAGTAGTATTAGGATTATTAATAACTTAGTTAAATATAATTTGTAGCTGCCAGAATACACATTATAGTTTACATTACCAAGCCTTTCCAAAGCATTTGCAAGGCTGTTCATGAATCAATAAAAGCTAATATGGAAATATAATTGGCCAATTTCAGCTCTCTCTGCAAATTGATTCCAATCATTAGGGACAGCAAATTTGAAAGCAGAGAAACCAGACAGTTTTTATTTAAAAAGCATTCAAATGTTGTAACTGGTTGGATAATGTGGGTTTGATATGTTGCAATATAGTTATATGCAGTTTATTATGAAGTTCATATACATGTATACTGCATGTACTATACATAGGTTTTATGACACAAATATAATGAATGGTCCACATAACCAAACATGTCTTGCATGTCTCCACATTTTCACAGCGGATGGTCATGCTGGTGTTGTGGGTGTATCAAAGCATTTCTGCAGGATTTCAGATTACTGCCTCGGGCTCAGACTACATCAAACATAGTCATGCTCTGGATGTTTTCACAATCCTTACTTAGAGGCAGATATGTGGTTTTCAGCTCATATTTAAATGCATGGGCTTTTAAATGTATTTTTGGTTTCACTCACTGCCACTGAAATCAGATAAGGGAGAGTGGGCAGTGGGGTAAGACGTGCCAGCCATGTCGCCCCCTTAATGGTGCAAACTGCCTTTTTTTTTGGTCATATCACCATATTCAGAAAGAGCCCGTCATGTGCAGCTGCCTGTGATTGAGAGATTCGCAAGAGTGAAAAACATTTGTGTGGGAATGAGAATTTCTATTTAAACACATGTTAATTAAATTATCAAATCTTTGAAAGAATTAATACTTTTTTCTTATTTTAGTTATATAAATATAATTATTGGGACTAGCTGTGTCACTGGACCACTTTTTTCATGCGTTCTTTAGTTTATAGCAGATAATTAGTGGAAGCTAGATTACTGTTTCTAAAATTTTAAATATGGATATTTTTCTTACACCACCACGATTTACTTCAGAAGGCCTTTATTAACCCCCTGGAGCCATGTGAAGTACTTTTTATGAGGGAAGGATGCACTTTATTGGACTTTAAAATCTCAACAGCCATTGTAAATCTTGGAAGCGCTTAATATAGCTTAATATAACTTTGACTGTATTCATCTGAAGGATAAAAGACATATGCACCTAGGATGGCGTGAGGGTGAGTAAATCATGGGGTAATTTTCATTTTTGGGTGAACTATCCCTTTAATATCAACAAAATTTTAAGCCTGTGTTAACATTCAGGATGCTACAAGAGAAATTTTTGATTATGTTTTTATACTAATTTGTATTAAAGCGAGGTGAATGTGTTATTTCAACCGGCACGTCACAAAAGGTGTCTCTCGGCAGCACAGGATGAAGAGGCAGACGCTGTCATAACCTACTTGTGCAGCCCAGGCCTCCAAAGACCTGCATGAGCTGATTAATTAGAAATGAACTGACAAGGAAGACGAATCCGCTCTCATCCATGTAGACCCGAGGAAGGACTCTCGCTTTGTCTCTGGCTGAATGGAACCGAAGCTTGTACGTAAATCAAAACTCAATCAACATTTTAATCTCAGGGAAATATGAATTGTAAAACACCCCTCAATAATGCCAACCTGCCTTTCTCATCCTTTTGGGTGTTTTGCATAAAAAATTATGCCGTCTGCATCTTTAATTTATCATGACAGCACTTCACAAAGGTTACGGTTTTAAAACAGGAGGTGCTTTTAAAACTTTAAGTGCATAATGGAGAGCGAAAGAGGGAGAAGGGAAAAAGAAATGAGGAGAGACATCAACAATCATAAGTTGATGTCAATACATCAGACAGTTTACTGTAAGACACATCCCTACCATAGTTTGGCTAAAAGCATATCTGTGTAATACTCATATTAAGAGCTTTCTCTCAACCCTATTAGACTACTTACCTAAGAGCACAGACCACCACAACCCATCTATACTTAGTCTTTAATGACTGATGCTTTTGTATATACACCTACATACATCACTGTTGTAATGATGTGTTATTATATCCGTCCTATTATAAATCACTGAAAAAAGGTCACTGAAAAAACTCTGCTTTGTTTTCCATTAAAAAGCGGAAAAATACCTGACGGTGCTCCGTCGGTGAAAACCGCAGCTACACTCCTGGCTCAAACGAGCGGAAAATACACAATTACGCTGATCTCATTTCCACCTCCGTACATCCTCAACAATTAGGCTACACAGCGGATGTCCCCGGAGATGACTCGACGCTAGTGCAGCCATCATACCACTGTGGCAAACTGACGGGAAGGTGGAAAAACACGAGCGAACTGAGGTTTAACGGCACATTATAACAGTCGTGGATGCAAAGAACTCGTGATGGAGAGAATCAGACACGCTTAGTGCTTGAGACTTGCTGAGACAACAGATATAATAAATGATGAGACATCAGCTGGAAACCACAGGACTGCGGTGCACTTCAGCTGGAATGACTATGTATTATTCATCAGTCTTATTCATGAATGAGAGTTGGGTGTGCTGCTATTGAGTTTATAAAAGATTAAAGGAGGAAATACTTATAGCTCCTTGTAAAGAGAAAAATGGCAGACGGTTATGAGCACTAATAGGTTTTCCCCCTCAACAAACATTATAAAAAAATACTAGTATAATGGGAATGACTTTGATGGTTTGAAGTTTTGAGTTTAGCTAAACTGAAGATGGAAGTTCATATTTGGCAGGACAGCTTTTCTATATTGTAGGGGTTGGGATGAAATAAACACAGACAAAAAAGCTATGAACCGGCTATCGCTTTACTGAACTTGCGAAACGTAAAACTCTTAAGGGGGAAAACAGCCCACCGCAGGCAGCAGAACATTCTTAAAGGTTTAGTTCACTTCCAGAAAATTTACAGATAATTTACTCACCCTCTTGTCATCCAAGATGTTCATGTCTACTTTTCTTTAGTCATAAAGAAATTATGTTTCTTGAGGAAAACATTTAAGGATTTCTCTCCATATAGTGGACTTCAGTGGTGCCTGTGAACTTCCAAAACGCAGTTTAAATGCAGCTTTAAAAGTCTCTAAATTATTCCAGCGAAGGAAGGAGGGTCTTATCTAGCAAAATGATCAGTTATTTTTTAAAAGAATTGTACAATTTATATAGTTTTCAACCTCAAATGCTCGCGCATGCATACTCTGTGTAATCTGGGTCAATACAGTTAGGGTATGTTGAAAAACTCCCATCTCATTTTCTCCTCCAACTTCAAAATCATCCTACATCGCTGCAGAAGTACCTACCCAGTGTTTACAAAGTGAAAGTGCAAAGAAGTTCAAACGTCCTTTACAAAAAAAGGTAAAACCGCGATGTAGAACAATTTTGAAGTTGGAGGAGAAAATGAGATGGGAGTTTTTCAACCTACCTTAACTGTATTGACCCGGATTACACAGACTACACATGCGCATCACAGAGCTAGACAAGACAAGCATTTGAGGTTAAAAGGTATATAAATTGTACAATCGTTTCGCTAGATAAGACCCTTCTTCCTTGGCCAGGATTGTTTAGAGTCTTTTGAAGCTGCATTTAAACTGCATTTCAAGTTGGGGACACCATAAGTCCACTATATGGAGAGAAATCCTGAAATGTTTTCCTCAAGAAACATAATTTCTTTACGACTGAAGAATGAAAACGTGGACATCTTGGATGATATGAGGGTGAAATATCCGTAAATTTTTGTTCTGGATGAGAATTTTTCCTTTAAAGGAATAGTTCACCCCAAAAAATTAAATTCTTTCTTTACTCACCCTCATGTCGTTTCAAACCCATAAGACTTTTGTTCATCTTCAGAACACACATTAAGATATTTTTGATGAAATCCAAGTGCTTTCTTACCCTGCAAAGACAGCAATGCAAGTGACACATTCAAGGCCCAGAAAGGTAGTAAGGACATTGTTAAAAGTCCATGTGACATCAGTGGTTCAGCCGTAATGTTATGAAGCTACGAGAATACTTTTTGTGCACAAACAAAAGAAATACAAATACATACAAATATTTAAGCAGTTTGAGAGTGTGGGGAGAATGACTCTATTATGTCATTCGCAATGGAACTAAAATCCTTTTTTAGGGCGACTGCTTGAATCAGTTCAGGGTCAGAAAGCTCTTGGATTTCATCAAAAATATCTTAATTTAAGTAATTCATGACAGAATTTTCTTTTTTGAGTAAACTCTCCCTTTTTATCTGTTGCATTCTATTGAAACAGAAAATTAGTTTAAGCACAACCATTAATTTTGATTTGTTACTTGCTAATTTGTCATGCAGGTGGTATTTTGACAGATGTTATTATTCTAGAGTGCATTTGATTGGAATAAAAAAAAGTACATGTAATGTGAGTCATTGATATTTTTGGTCTATTATAAAAAGCCTGCCCATTTTAAATGGGTATATCCACTGAAGTTTGCTTTCTTCATTTGTGAGAGTACACCAGCATATAGATGACCTCTAAGCTAACACATACAGATTAAAAGCCACAAAACATTAATAGCATAAGGTAAAGATCTAAACATACTTCAGCCATTGTATAATCATACAGTATTGTGTCTACATACCTGAGTTTTACACAATAGCGGAGTTGTGAAACACTGGCTGGCACCATATTCAAATACTACTTGTTAGGGCATTACAATTTTTTTGTTGAGATCTCAAGATCTCAAGTCCCTTTCTGGTAAAGGAAATTTCTGTAGAAGATGGAAAATAATAATCTTTTTCCGGGGTATTGCAAAATAACAGTGATATCATGTATTTGTTACTGCTTCCTTAGAAAGATCTTGCATGAACTTTTACAGACAGAAACTCAACCAGGAAATCACATTCCAGATAAGGGTAGTACTGTAAATGAGATTTCTTGATTTACTGACAAGATTCCTGCACTCAAACTAGTGTTAATGTTAATGATTATTTATGGGGGTTGCTATTATTTTACAGTCTAATTTTAAAGAGACAGTACACCCAAAAATAAAAATTACCCATGATTTACTAACCCTCAAGCTATCCTAGTTTTATATGACTTCCTTCTTTCAGACGAATACAATCAGAGTTATATTAAAAATGTCCAGGCTCATCCAAGCTTTATAATGGCAGTGAATGGCTGTGGAGTCCAAAAAAGTGCATCCATCAATTATGAAAAGTGCTCCACAAGGCTCTGGGGTGTTAATAAAGGCCAAAATATCCATATAAAAAGTTAAAAATTACTGAAAAATTAATAGTGAAAGTAAAAAAGGATTGTTAAACATAAAATGGGAGCTATTTAAGCACACATCCATATGATAGTAGATGGAATCATGGTTTGGGATCACTGGCACAATGTTTGACAAAAGCAGAGGAAACTGAGCTTTGAAGAAATAACATTCCTAGAGGCATTTCTTGCACTGACAAAAGAAAAAGACCCCTTGAACCATTATCCAACTAGAGTCAATGCCCCAGATGTCATGTAAAGCCTGCATGCACACTGTCTAAAGACAGACCAAGATTGCGCCCACTGAATACCACGGCTCACCCTAAGGATATGCCTAAAATAAAACCAACAACCCCAACTCTATAAATACTTTACTAGAATAAAAGTTTCATAACTGTTTTCTTCTTCATGCTACAGTGCTTTTGAATAGAGAAACTTAAACTACTGCCTGTTTGCCCCTGATCAGCAGGGATCACTGTATTGTTTCTCATTATACTCTGCAATGCAAACTGTTTATGTTTCTGGAAACTCAACTCATAAAAGGAGCCACAGAGTTCTTTAATGTGGTCTGCAAGTTCACACCCTGTTTCTTCAGCAGAATGTTTGTTTTACTGCCATACCTTTTATTCTTAAGAGTGTTTATTGATCATCATCCATTTGTCCTTTGCAGTAGAACAAACTGACCTTTTCTCTCAAACATCTCTGGCAGCTCTCTCTATGACTTCCTGCTGTGTTAAGCTGGTCTTGTGGACATATTTGTCCAACTTTCTTGTTACTATAGAAAACTTTTAATCTAATACTGTGTAAAATGTCTTATCTCTTGATAGAATGGTGAGTTAACAAGCTAAATACACTCCAGCTGGTATAAAAGGTTCAGATGATAATGAAAATGTTTTGAAAATGTACCCCCAAACCATTGAAAATGTAAATGAGTTTGTTTCTTCATCGAAACAGATCAGAATGAGAGTCCAAACAGCTTATAAAAACATCACAATAATCTACAAGTAATCCACACCACTCCAGTCCATCAATTAATGTCTTGTGAAACGAAAAGCCACGTTTGTAAGAAACAAATCCATCATTAAGGCGTTTAAAGGCGTGGCTTCTGGCCAAAAGTCCATAATCCATAACACTTTCTATATTAAAAAAGTTGTGTTTAGAACTGTTTTTGAACTGTTTTCGCTTGTAAACGGTGTTTTGTCTATGCATATTTCTCTCCTGATTCAGCAAGATGACTTTTTCACTTGAGAAGCAATATAATGGATCGAAGCCTCATATTTTATCCAGAAGCAATAGTTTGAAGTGTGGATTACTTGTGGATTATTGTGATGTTTTTATCAGCTGTTTAGACTCTCATTCTGACGGCACCCATTCACTTTCATATTTAATTTATTTGCATTAATTTTATGAAACTATACTATAATAGTTTACTTTACTAAACATCCCTTCCGTCTGCTGCAACTGTTCAAAACAGCACTGAATATTATGATTTCATCAACTCTATACACCAGGGATCCTCAAATCTGGCCAACAAGATCCACTTTCCTGCAGAGTTTAGCTCTAACCCTAATCAAACACACACAAAAAAAACAAAACAAAAAAAAAATACAATTTGTTGAGTCAACTTAAAATAATGTATTACCCTGCTGCCTTAAAATTTTAAGTTCAGTCAACTCAAATAAGTTTAGTCAACTTGAAATGTTAAATCGTACTAAGTCACAACTTAGATATTTGAGTTGACTAAACTAAAAATTTGGTTTGTTAAACTTAAAAGCTTAAAAGCTTAAAATTTTAAGTTGAATCAACTCAAATATATAAGTTGTCACTTAGTACAACTTAACATTTCAAGTTGACTGAACTTAAAATTTTAAAGGCAGCCAGGTAACAAATTATTTTAAGTTGACTCAACAAGTTGTTTTTTTAAAGTGTGAGATGGCTAATCAGTGTCTTCAGGATCATTCAAAAATCACAGGTAGGTGAGTTTAATCAGGGTTGGTGCTAAACTCTGCAGCGCATTCCCTCTCCAGGGTAAGATTTGAGGAACACTGCTATTCACTGTGCATATCTTTAAAATGACTGGAAGCCAAACCAGGTCACTGAGCTATTAGCACTAGAAACGTTCTTGCTTTGACTGTCCTAATGCTGCAGCCACATGTGCAGTCAATAAAAATGAAGGTAAAACATGTCACAGTATAACTCTCACAGTATAACATTTTTGCACATCATAATTTCCATACAGATTATCATAATGAAATTGGTTCAATTGGGTCAAAAAAAAAAAAACACCATATGGACAGGCACTTTAGTTTAAATGTCATTCTTTGTCAGTGGAAAGGTCTCAGTGTGGCTTGACAGCTGTTATAACAGCAGACGGTTTATTTTAGGCTCCTTGATTTAGATCACAAAGGCTGATATCTTGTCTAGAAACTCCTTACTTACAGACAAAGTCTGCGAGGAAGTTAAACACAAAGCTTCTTCTGAGATTATAGAGAGTTACGTCACCTTTTTCCGCAGGGGTGTGCAAATTCATTTGAATAGTTGAATCATCATGTCACAATGTGCCTTGACAAGGTGCTATCCACCATGAAGTAATTTGTCTAACTGAAATCAAAATGCTGCAAGATTCTACTGTGGGCGGGGCTAAAAAAAAAAAAGTGTGACGCCATAGATAACATCTTGTCTCTCATCCAAGATGTTCATGTCTTTCTTTCTTCAGTCGAAAAGAAATTAGGGTTTTTGAGGATAACTTTCCAGGATTTGGCAACACTTTAGAATACAGTTCCATCATTAGTAAATAACTACAGGAACAAATGACTAATGCACTGTTAACATTCCAGTAACTACTACTGACTAACAAGAAAAAAAATATAAAGGTTCATAATTAATGTGAATGATGCAAAATGTAGAATTAATTCTAAGGTAAAGTAAAGTAATGACTCAGGTAATACCAACTAATTCAGAAGGAATTACTAATTTTTGGATTCGTATTCTAAAGTGAAGATCATGATAACTCTCTAGTAATGACTGGAATCATTGTAAAGTATTGAGGTATATGTATAAGGTTTTGGATAGTAATGACTCAAGTGTTACTACAGCCTTCTAAAGGAATTAATTACTAATTAGTTGGATCCGTATTCTAAAGTGAAGATCATGGTAACCCACTAGTAACGACTTAAAGGAAAGGTCCACGTCCAGAACAAAAATTTACAGATAATGTACTCACCCCCTTGTCATGTAAGATGTTCATGTCTTTGATTTTGGGATTTTTCTCCATATAATGGACTGATAAGGTGCCCCGACTTTGAACTTCCAAAATGCAGTTTAAATGCGGCTTCAAACGATCCCAAATGCGGTTGTAAACGATCCCAATGGAGGAAGAAGGGTCTTATCTAGCGAAATGATTGGTTATTTTTTATTTAAAAAATAAAATTTAAATACTTTAAATCTCAAACACTCATCTTGTCTTGTCTGAACTCTGTGTATTCTGGCTTAAGACAGTTAGGGTATGTCGGAAAACTCCAATCGTATTTTCTACCTCAACTTCAAAAATCATTTAAAAATCATCCTATATCACTGCACAAGTACCGACCCAGTCTTAGCAAAGTGAACATGCAAAGAAGATCAAACACCTTTAATAAAAAAGGTAAGGAGAACATGAGATGGGAATTTTTCGACATACTCGAACTGTCATAAACTGGAAAAAAACAGTCCAGGCTGAGTAACACAAAACGATTGACATTAAAAGGATATATATTGTATTATTTTTATGAAAATAATCGATCGTTTCGCTAGGAAAGACCCTTCTTCCTTGGCTAGGATCATTTACAACTGCATTTGGGATCGTTTATAGCCACATTTAAACAGATTAAAACTACTTTTTGGAATTTCAGACTCAAGGCACCATAGAAGTCCACTATATAGAAAAAAAATTGCTGAAATGTTTTCCTCAAAGAACATAATCTGAACAGATTGGAAAGAACATCTTGGATGACAAGGGGGTGAGTACATTACCTGTCAATTTCTGTTCTGGAAGCGGACTTCTCCTTTAAGTGTTACCAAAGCCATCGGAAGTATGACTATCCAGAACCTTACAAAAACCTCAATAGTTTTTAAGGATTTTAGTCATTACTAGACAGTTATCATGATCTTCACTTTAGAATACGGATCCAAATAGTTAGTAATTCCTTCTGAAGTATTTGGTAATACTCGAGTCATTAATAGTGGGTTACCATGACCTTCACTGTAGAATTAATTATACATTTTGCATTATCCACATTAATTACGAACATGTATATAGTAGCTCTTAGTAGTTCTCTGGAAGATATGAAAAATGTAGTAGTTACTGATTAGCTGATAGTGAACTACCATGTTCAGCTGAGTTCTATGACTTACTTGGTTAATCAGAGTTTCTTGTTAGTCAGTAATTACTAGAATATGTGCATTAGTCATTTGTTCCTGTGTAGTTATTCATTAATGACGGAACAGTATTCTAAAGTGTTACCCAGGATTTTTTTTTAAATACAGTGGACTTCAAAGTGCAAATTCAGGGCTCTACACAATCCCAGCCGAGGAATAAGGGTCCTATCTAGCGAAATGATCTGTCATTTTGTAAAAAAATTAAACATTTATATACTTTTAAACCACAAATGCTCGTCTTCACTGGTGAAAAAAACAGCATATGCTGGTAAGTAGGTTTTGATGCTAGGATGCTGGTTAGGTGTGTTTTGATGCTGGTTTAGGCTGGTCCTTATCTGGTCATGTTGCTGGTCTAGGACCAGCATAAACCAGCAAAGGACCAGCTTAAACCAGTATCATAAAGTACCTAATCAGCGTCCCAGCATCAAAACCTACTTACCAGCATATGCTGTTTTTTCAACAGGGTTCACATATGCACGTTGTACTGCACTGAGTCAGGGTTAAGTAATAGCTCGCCTAACTCAAGTTGCAGCAGAAATTAGCCAAAACGTACACAGGTCACATTCCACATCTCAAGCTTTATTCTCCTGGCAGCTTTTATTAAAAGACGACAACTTAAATAAGCAACAGAAATGAAAAATAAAACCGTCAGACCCGCTCACTTGTGGTACTCGTGGCATATGCGGCTGCTTCACAGTATAGCGCTCTGCTCTTAAAGGAGCCACAACTTCTTTACGCATTACATTGGGAAGGTCATATGCAGTTTGTTCTTCGTATGTGTACTCTTATTTCTCCTCCAACTTCAAAATCGTCCAACATTGTTGTTTTACCTCTTTTTGTAAAGGGTGTTTGACTTTCTTTGCACGTTCGCTTTGTAAACATTGGGTCGGTACTTCTGCCTATATCACTCGTAGCCTTTTCAACGTGATTACGTAATCTGTGAAGTCAAGGCGAGCATTTGTGGCTAAAAGGTATATTTACATTTATTACAGAAAATGACAGATCGTTTCACTAGATAAGACCCTTATTCCTCAGCTTTGAAGCTGCATTGAAACTGTTTCAAAAATGTTTCTTGAGCATCAAATCATGATATTAGAAAAATTTCTGATCAAGTAACACTGAAGACTGGAGTAATGATACTGAAAATTCAGCTTTGCATCACAAGAATAACTTACATTTTAACTTTACAAATACAAATACAAAATAGTTATTTTAAATTGTAATAATATTTCACAATTTAACAGTTTTTATTGTATTTTTGGTCGAATAATTGCAGCCAAAAAGTCTTATTTCATCAACGTTCATTTAGTGTACATGGGTCATTCTATAATTGTGGGTACATCTCATGTCCGTGAAGTATATTTTTAATATATTTTCATCAATATAAAGCCCTAATGCTTAATTTTCTAGTACACAATTATATTTTTCCCAATCACGCTACTATACGTTGAATGACTATCTTTTGGTTAAAAATGATGTTCATATCACATACAGCCCTGGTATTCCGCTGTCCGATTTTGTCACACATTCTACTCTGCATTTAAACATGAAAATGACCTCAATTATAAATTAATTTCATAATTTTTCCTTCATTTAGATTAGGTTATCAAGACATTTGGGTGAGCGCTTCAAAAATAACAAGTGTTTATTGTGATAAAACTTATTTTATTTGTGTCCGAAAAACCATTGTCAACTAAGTTGTCCACTAGAAAACACCCCCTCAAAAAGAAATGGTTTGTCCCATTCTCACATAATTTGCACAGTATCATGATATTTTCTCTAGAAGCACATGCATGAAACACTAGAAGTTATGTTCTCTCTCTTTCCCCTAATATTGGTTAGCAAACCTGTCAACAGTGTTACACAAGTATTATTGCTGCAAATTTTAACAAGATAATTTAACTAAAACGTATGTTTTGTTCATGAAAATCTATTTTTAAACATACCATATGCTCAGTAGTTTTAGGATCCATGTTGACTATAGGCCCAAAACACTAAAAATGTCAACTAAGTTACCTGTCAACTGTGTTAGTAAAGGTAACATGGTGGAAAGTAGCAAACACAGATTGTATTTTATGCACATATTCCTACAGATCACCTATATTTATATATTTATACAATATATATTGTTTTAAAGCAGCTATGTAAGGTCATGTTTGGGTTTTTGGGAAATAGAAAAACTTCTTCACATTGTCAAATTCTAAATGTACCCCTAATTATAGAATGACCCACGTGTGGCAAGTTTTGTTCCACATTCCTTACTGCAAAAATCACACATTCATTTTCTAAGCCAAAGCTATCAAAACATGTTTTTGGCAGTTAAGCCCTAATTATGGATTGTAGGCACATTTTCCACACATTTCTGCATTTTTCTGGCAGGGTCACCTGAATAACAGAACATTCAGATCTTTGGAAAAGAAAAAAGTCATTAAGGCACAAGATAGATGACACAAAATCCACAGAAATACAGCACACGCCGTCTCCCCGCTCTGCCGTTCTAGAGTCTCACCGTCTTCAAACGATGCCATAAATTTCCCGCCATTATTGATCTCTTGTCTTTTTCTCAGGAAGTAAACTAGAGCAGGAAAAAAGCCTCTCCCTGTTTCTCAAGCCTCGTCGTCCCTGCTTTGAGTAGTTTGTGTAATGGCCTTACAGATAAAGAGTTTCAGGAGCCACTCTCACAATGTTTTGTTTTCCACTCCACAATCAATCAGAACAAAGACACTCTTGCTAATTCCACCATCATCACTTTGCTTTTATAAGGTTTCCAGGGCTAATGTCCAGCAGTGGAACATGTACATCTGCATGGCACTTAAGGGAATTACAGGAGATTTAGGGCCAATCAGAGAATCCGTTCTGCTGTCACGGGACTGCAGAGCTTCTGTCAATAAAACTGCATCAATTAAACAAGAACCTTAAAGGAACAGCTCACCTCTAATATAGTTGCAAATACAATGTGCGGTTGTAAACGCAGCCTTTAAATCAGACCAATTCAGTTCTTGAGTTCAACTGACTCAAATTTCAGTCACACAAAGCTATCGAATGGCTTTAGACGACTTGAAATGTAATGCACAAGTCATTTATATTATATTTTTAGTCTTTTTTCACTTCAATGGGAAAAGACTGGCCAGGATATTCTTAAAAATGACACCTTTTGAAAGCCATACGGGTTTGAAACGATATGAGGGAGAGTAAATTATGACAAGAATTCATTTTTGGCAGCGCTGTTCTTTTAAACTCCCTTTGAGAGCTCAGCATGATGTACTAGTGATAACTACAAACCTTTGCATTTGGAGATATGAGCAAATTGTTGCTCTTTCAACGTTGACTATTATCATAATTACAGAGGGAATATCAGAGAAGGCTCTGTGCTCTTTTAGTTCGGCTGTTCAGCTTGCATCCAATGAGCAGAATAGCTACATGGTGAGCGAATGCGGGGGAGGAAGGTCGTAATTGGCGCGTGAATAGATTTGTCATTAAGAGGCGCGGTAGGGGAGACCCCACTCATGGTCCTCCTGTGACACATCTGCCTGATTAACGGGGTCAATAAGCCAGAACTACAACACAGATTGTCAGTTTGACTGTCCTCACGTCTTTCAGTGATTTTACGTAATAAGGGTTAAAAATATTCTCAGTCTCTACATAGATATTTTTGTTCTGTGTTATGACAAGTTGGTGTTTTTTTTCCCCTGAAATAATTAGTGCTTATCAAAGATATCGATTCTGTATTAATGAAAGAATGACTGATCACTGCCAGATTGATTATAAGTCTAATTATATCTTTGGGATAGTGTAAATTGATAGGCCATATAGAAGGAAATCAACATTTATGGCATGGTTTCATGTAATGCATTCTCAAGGGAAATATGACACCTTTACCACAGATGTCAGATATGTATCTATGTATAGCCGCAGCTATTCATGAATGTTAAATATCTCTCTGGTTCTCTTGAGACTGACCTTCATATGATGGCTCCCATGCAGAGACCTCCCTTTAAATTCTTATTATGTGAAAATCCATTGCATTTATTCATATAAATGAATAAATTCATATATATATATATAGTCTACTTTTTAAATATATATATATATAGTCTACTTTATATATATGTATATAAAGAAGACGTGAGATATGGCTGTATGTCGGCACGGCTGTGATTCAGCCATAGGCACGAGGCAACAGGCAATCGTAGAGTGCTGATATAAAGCCATATCTCATGTCTACTTGTGTGATATTGCGTTTATATAACAGTTCGATGGCATGAGTGTGAGTGACGGTGAGTGTGATTACCTGCATCTGATACAGCATTCATTCTTCAGATCGGTCTGTATTCACAATAAACATTCGTTTGAATATCTGCTGAGGAAAGCATCATCTTTGTCTCAACGTTAATATCCTTTCATCTGTTAAGGGTGATTTTGCTGCTCAGTGCATTTGTTCACTGCATTAAGCTGTTATTGAAACTAAAAATAATAGCATTTATAGCGTTTAAGATCACTTGTCGCCATCTAATAGCAGAACAATGTAATTAAAATCACCATCACAAACACGTACCATTTCTCAATGCTAAACACTATTAAATACTCCTATTTATATAAAATATTTATTGATATTATATGATTAATAATATTTAATAAACAACAACAACAACAGTCTTCATAAAACTTGCTAGGCAATTCAGTCAAAAGTACAAAGGCAAAGTGGCAGAACAATAGAACAATACGACAGAACAATAAATAGATAGACAGATAGAAAGATAGATAGACAGACAGACAGACAGACAGACAGACAGA
>JAHKKF010487310.1:0-14059 GCA_019740295.1 Labeo calbasu | reverse complement strand
CTATGTTCATTATTACATCCAGCAACACAACACCTCAATCGCTCAATCGGAGATATTCTTGTCTAACTTACATCCCTGCTCCGGCATCCAAACAATGGAGGTCGGACTTTTACAGCTGATTTAGGGCGGGTCTGAGGTAAGATGCTCATGTCAATCAACTATTGTGGGAGTGGCCTCTGTCGGTGTGACTGTGTACAATACAGACAAATCTTAACGATAACTTAAACTTTTTTTTAGTTTTAAATAGGAAGAAACCGGCAATATTTTTTTTCCCCGATGTAAAAGACATCAGATGTGTTCGTTTAACAACATGACCCATCATATATGCCGGAAACTATTTGTTTAATTTAACATGCAGGTAAATGACAAAAAACAAAAATGTCAGCAGGGCAAAAGCAGTTTATGACAGCAAGTATGTTTATCTCAGAATTCTTTATAATGAAAATGACAGACATGCATGGCAAAGTTTATGTACGGTTGCTAAATCTACACATTATATGCAAGTTTATTGTTTTAAAAATGCTTAATATTTGAAACAACCCCTTATATTAATGTCTGCTCCTCTTTTGTAAGTTGCTTTGCTTTAAAGCCTCTGCTAAATACATTAACGTAAATTAAACGTGTCACCTTTGTGAATTTAAGTTGAATGTTTCACAAGACAAAACATTAAGAAAATGATATAGCGTTTTAGGGAACATAAAACAGAATAAACTAATATCTAAAGTTAGAAACTACTAATTTTACTCTTAATGTTTTGTGAATCTGGCAGCAGAGCTGCAAAAATAACGACCATTTTTCAAACACACCCCTGTCTGCCATTGGTCAGTCAAACTGACAGTCCCGCCCCAAGCGCGCGCAATTGGCTGAATCAGTGTCAGGCTGATAATGATGCTCAAACTCACTGATGAATGTTTGGATCACAAATCAGAGTTTTACGCACTTCAGACTGATTTCACAGATGTATATCACATAGAGCTACAGTAAGTTCTACATCATGAGGTAAAATATACACTTTAAACACATTCACCACAACCTCCCATTACAACACCATGCTTCTGGGCATGAACAATGGTATTACCATAGTATTTGTTTAAGTACTATGGATATGCTTCAGTACAGTTTCCAAGCGGAGGGAAACAGGCCATTACAACACACACACACACACACACACACACACGCACACACACACACAGCGAGCAGGTAAACACAAGTGCTGCTGCTGCTGTCATCACAATGAAAATTAACCAACAACGACCACTATATACAGTGATACGACACACACACACACACACACACACAATGAGCAGCACATTTACTGCGCGTATGCATACAGTAACACACACACACACACACACACACACACAGACAGACAGACGGGAATCTGACAGACAAAGGCTGGTGACTTACTGAGCTCGTACGACATCTCGGCTTGATTTCCCCTCCGGTGAGCGAATGAATGAGCGTCTGTGCAACTGAACGCGGCTGAAACGGGCCCGTCCGGATCTGAACGCTTCTGTCACCGGCTGATCGCTGAACGCGGAAGAGGCGGCGGCGCGCGGACGGCTCGGCTTTGCCCATATATAGTAAAGACCGTTCGGGCTCGATCAGACCTGCGCGCACACGCCCGACCGGAAGTGACGTGGAACGGGAGAAAATGAACGATGATGGTGTTTATGGTTATGCTGTCCTTAAACGTTTACTGATTTCAGCTTTCGAACATTTAAACTCATGATGCTTCGCTTTGAACTTCGTGCATGTGTCATAAGTTGAGAGCTTTATCCAAAATTCCACTAGTGTTTTCTCTCTTACAATGCTATATATAAATATACACATTCTTTAATTAGGTATATTTATTTATTTATTTGTTTGTTTCTTCCTTGGAACGCAATATCATGTCCATCTGGCATACTTGATAGTGAATGGACAATGGCAGCATTCAGCAAACCCATATTTCAGAATAATATGTCCGTCGCCCGTGGCAACTCTGACAGCTCGTCATAGAAACCGCTTTCCTGCTGTGCTTGTGCCTTTCTTCAGTCTCTATGAATAACTTATAATAAAACTTATAATAAAAATCAATATCTCATGTCCGTGTGTGTATGTGTTTGGTGTTAGCAGCCATAAGTGGGATATAATGTACTTTTATCCAGTTGCTATTGTAAAATAACCCATCGGGGTGATATAAGACTCCTGGAGCACACTCTACATGCTGACTGTACATTATGTCTTATTGTATGTGCTGAATCATTGCAGCAATAAAAGGAAATGCTGTTTGTGCTTCAGGATGCGATGAGCTCTACTTAGCAGACTCAAAATAACCAGATGAGAATCATAACAGACAGATATATCCATCTGTGTCATAGAGCTGAAATAATGACGATTTAGCGCTACAACAGCTTTCAGTTTATCTGGAACAGCAGCTTCAGTTGAGAAATGGCTGCTAGATTTGCAAAGGCGCTTCTGAGGCGGCATCTCCGCACAGACTGTTTAATGCTGCTCAGAGGTGGCGTCAATGCATTTACACGGCAATTACAGCTGTTTCCTGCGGTACTTGTGCCTGATGTAGTGATGGGAGAAACGAACCTTTTCGACGCTTCGAATCCATTGAACCAACTGCTTCGCAAATGATTCACTGTTCTAAAGCGCTCGCCACACGCTGGTGACGCCTGCTGGTCAAAATTGTGTTCACCCAAACCCAGTGGCAAACAATTGAAATTTGAAACGTTTCGAAACCGTTATGACGAAATGAAGCCTAGTTTATTGAAATCACGCGACTTTGGCGGTTTGATGCGCGCTCCGAACCACTGTTTTGAAACAAATGATTCACAAAAGTTTGTAAGTTTCACGAAGCAGCGCTTCGAAAGCGCCCGTCATTAGCCTGAGGAGGGTCAAAGGAGGCACAGTTTAGTCTCTTAGATTTTGAGCGGCCTTAACTCGGCTGTGTGAAGATGCAGTGAAATTCCAACCGCTGCTATTTTACAACAAAAACATCACTGTAATTCATCCCATATGGGTTTAAGTGTGAAACTGATCTTTTAGAGCCGTGTCCTTAATGTGCCATATAACCATCAACTGCTGATTATAGAATCCTCAGCTTCTTCTTTTTTACACAAATGGGCGTGGCCAATAAAAACAAATAAATATACATATATCACTAAGAACCGTTATGTAGTGACCGCAAAGATGTGCCAAGTTTGTTCTGTGAACTGGAATGGATGTGAACAGAAGCGGACACACTAACACAACATAACAGTCGTGCTCCTGTCTGATTTTCATGGCCGCCATCTTGGCTCATGTTATGCAATCGGAAATGTCTACAGTGCTGTTGAATCTACTGACTGCAGCGTCAGATGAATCTATTGACTAAACCAGTCGGTATTTCACTAGAACAAAAGCTCTGAGATCCATATTCTATCGTTAGTCACGGTTAGCGCGAGCAAAAACTTGTTTTTGAGCCGAAAGCTCCGCTGCGCATTCTGGAATGCGGGTGCCCGCGTGATCTGTAGAGCTCTACTGCAGCAGCAGCCAATCAGAGACGCGCATCACGTCACGCGCTCAGTGTGCCCGCACCCACACTCACACTCTGCGCGCTCACAGCAGCAGAAAGCAAACAATGCACGCGACCCTGGAGAGAAAATATGGACGAATGAACGAATTTAATGCATCAGTCGCGCTTTTGAGAGGAGGACGCTTTGAACGCAAGGTTAGTGATTTAACGCATTGTTGTTTTTGCACGTTACGCGCGTCTTATCGGCGGCGTGCGGGGCTCGGCTCGTGACGGCGGGCACACGCAACACTTGAGGCGCTCGAGAACTGCGTGAATGCTCATCTTATTTAGATCCCCTTGGGCAGGGAGGAATTACTGTGTGCGGTTCATCCAGCCATGACAGGAATCTCCTCCTGATGAGAGAGCATCAGATCTGCAGAGCCGAGGAGCAAACTGAAAGAACCATTAGATGCTCACATCGACAGATTTGTGCATTTTAAATGCATCCTGCAGTTAAGACCTCGTAAATTATACTGCTTGTTCTGTGAATAAATTCCTCCGTGTGTCCCTGGCTTCTTTCTTTTCTCAGATATTGCATCTATCTGTGCTATATTGCATGCATTTATATTATTTATACATTTGTGTGGTTTTTGCAGCGTTGAAAAAAATTCAAATCCAACCCAAATTTCAAAGTGTGTTATTGCATTTACTGTACTACTATAAAGAGATTTATAGTTTGTAAGTGCAGTACAAATAGGCTTTATGTTATTACTCATTAATACCAATCCCTTTACCGATATATATGATGGAAACTACATACAGTGTTGGTATTCAATGTTTGAGATTTTACCCAGTAAGTTGGAAAGGTGAATCAAGAACATTGACCGTATTCTTGCATTGAGGAGCTGATTGGTACTACATTAAAATGTCTTATTGTAATTGCATTTGATTTTATAGTCAAATGTTTTACCAAATGTTGGTTTCACACTGGATTTGTATATAAAAGTACTGCTTAAACTAATAATGGTTGCGCACAAGAGCTAGTCACTGGTGAGCAGTTGAATATCAAAGATTCATTTGATCAGTATTGTTCAGCATGGTCTTGCGACTGTTCGACCCAAATTTGGTGAAGATCAGAACCAAAACATTAAATAAACATGAAACTTAAACTTTCAAATCTGTTGAGTGCAGCACTGTAGACAGTTCTTAGACTATAATACTCAAAAATCTGCTTTTAAAAAAAGTGAAACTTCAAGCTGATGGTGGCGCTAGAGAGTTTGACTTAATCCCCAAAGCTGGCCACTGGACATTTCAGACCATGTTCTATTGCTGTATATTGATAACCTATACAAAACCTCGTCCTCCTGATTGTCCTGGGTGGTTATTAGTCCATTTCAGTTTGGTTGTTGAGCGTTTATTAGTGGTTGCACTTCCACGTCTCTATGATATTTTGATCTCTATATCGTTAAATTCCAAGATACCTTGAGAAAATTTTGTTCCGAAAACAACGATTATAATAAACTTCTTTACAAAGTCTTTTTCCGTAACCTGCACATTTCTAAAGTAATTCTGCTTAAATGCTCCATTAGATGCACTGGTGATTTGAACATCATCAATTACTGGTGTTACAAAGAGTTTATAGATGCATGGGTCATAAATTAAAGTTGTTGTTCAACGTAACCAATGAAGAGAGTGTTATGTTAATCGGTCGTTGTTTATTGCAACTTTTTGAAGTGTATGCATTTCTAATTTCCCGAACATTCTTTTTTTCTCACCCATTATGCAGGTATAAACAGTAAACCGAGCCCAAAGGAAGGATCCTTACTTGTGAAGACACTGCCAATGTTGATGACTTATTCTGTGATTTTTGGACCGGGGGATTGTTAACCCGATGTCTCGACCATGCGTTCACAACAAAGTTTCATCTCATTCATGAACAGCAAGGACAGCGCTATACCTAGAAAAGACGTCGATCGCATGTGCTGCGCAAAATGCCGCTTTTCCACCAAAGACACGGACCTGTTCGAGAGACACGTGTCCCATCATAAGGAGGTGACGTTCTCCTGCGCGCTCTGCAGCCACGTCTCCTATTCTAAAACGGAGTCTCAGAAACACGTCGTCTCGCACACTGGCTCGTACCCGTACAGGTGCAGCTTCTGCTCGTACGGAGCCGTGCGGAGAGATTACATGGTGAAGCATATTCTTCGTATACACAAGAGACACGCGGAAGAAGGCTTCATAACCGATTTCTCTGTATCTGCCTCAGAAGGACATCCATCTGTTCCTGATGCTCTCGGGATATCAGATTGGCTGGAGAGGAACGACCAGTTTGCAGTTCCCAATTCCCATGTCGAACAACCCAGTGTAAGCCAACCCAACCAATCATCTGTTATTGGCAAGACGGTGAGCCAAACCAGGAGTAATCGTGCGCGTATGACCTACAGTTTCACGACGCCGTGCATCGCTAATACAACAACCGTCGTTCCGGTTTCTAAGACTCGGTTCACCGGTGCCGTTCCTAGCTGCGCTCCAAGCGCGAGTGACCCGTTAGGCAACGCGCCGCAAGTGGTTCTAAGATCACGGGAGGCAAACGGCAATCTGCTGAACTCTCTGCTCGGTCCCGACGGGAACAACAAGGTGGTCAGTAGCAGAACCGTTTCAGAAAAGCCTATTCCGAAAGCCACGTTCCCAAGAGTCCACGTTAGCTCTACAGAACCACTACAGCAAAGCCCAAGGATTGGTTTTCCAGAAAAAGCTATGGCTGCAAAAAACATTCCCAGAGTGCAGGTCCGAGCGCCCGTTGAATTGAACACTCCGCTTAGAACACTGCTCAATACGCCTTTATCCAAGAGGAATATCCAGATGGATCAGAGGACTGGTCAGTCCACAACGGGGACTAACGTTGGGACTCAGAAACCAGTTGTACTTCCCAGCGTTCCAATCAAAACTCCACCGCACTCCGTTGCAGAAAAGAGCAACCAGTCAAGAATGAACTCCAGAGTTCCTGTAGGATCATCAGCAGAGACATCCGGCCCGTTATCCAGTGTCCAGGTGGAACTATTAGCACCTTTGAACCAGCCAATCCAACACAACAAGCCTTTGACCGTGTCCTGTCCAGAGGAGATCAATATTCCTGCCGGGTGTTTAGTGGAACTGGTTGAGGTGAAGAATGTCAACGGGACTCGTGAGCTGGAGCTACGGTTGATCCCACCCAATGGCGTCCCGCAAGACCAGAGGAGCAACGTGGGTGAACCTTCACCGGCCGCAGCTGGAGGCAAACTGTCCTTCAAATGTCAAGTTGCCAAAGGGTCTCCAGTCAGCCCGTCCAAGTCGCCAACCTCTCACAAGGCCAAACCGCAGCGCCCTTCAACATGCACCAGTGTTCAGACTATCACAAAGACTGTTCATTCAGCACACAAACCACAGTGTTCTTCAGAGATGCCAGCCAGGAGCAGGCACAACCTAAAAACCAAGGATCCAGAGATCATCACGCTCGAGACTCCGGAGTTAAGCTCTGAAAGTCTTCCTGTGATCTCTTCGGTTTTCTCTCTCTGTCCTACACCTACAGCGACTCAAAGCATCTCAAAGTCCTCGCCAGAAACGCAACGCTGGAGAGTAGCGATGAAGGAGCCGAAGGACGAGGTGAAGAGCGCAGAGCAATCACTGGTCTGTAGTATTCTGATTAAAAAGGAGGAAACGGAGGAGAAACCCAAAGGAGCTTCTTTGGGTCTCAGAGAAACAAAGACAGAGGATGCGACTAGCGAAGCCTCTGGAATATCTAAGACTCGTGGAAAAGTGAGAACATCTGAGAAAACTCATTCAAAACAAGCTCCAAGTACAGCTCAACCAGCGGTTGTGCCAAACCAGAGCTTCGTTCCATCGAACAAGGATGACATTTCACAGCAAGACAAGGGAAACTCTGAACGTGATCCCGGGCGGAACGTGGATGGCTGTGTTTCCAACATGTATCCAAAAGTAGCTTTGTTCAGGATTCCCAGTTCTTTGTTGGAACCCACCAAGAAGCTTCCAGAGGCGCCGACACGAGAGGAGAGCTTGACGGCGCGACCGGTTCTCTGCTGCACGCTCAGCGAGCAGAACGTGTCCGGCAGTCCTGAAGTGGCCATCAAGCTGATACTAAAGAGAAACCTTTGTGAAAGCGAAGAGAAGCGCCAAGACTCGCCACCGCGTAAAAAACACAAGAAAGAAAAGAGAAAAGCCAAGAAACGCAGGTCATCGTCGGCTGGGATGGGCCTTCCTCGACACGAAGAACTGAGGTTAACTCCTCTGAAAGCGAATCAGCGCATCAAGATTCCCGGTCCGAACCAGCCGGTTGTGGTTCTGAACCACCCGAATCCTTCAGTTCAGGCGGTCAACGCTGGCGTCCAAACCCTCAAGAACTATAAGTGGATTCGCTCAGTGGATCACGAGCAGGAACAGAGAGAACAAACGGTGAGGAAACAGCCTTCGTTCAAGATGAAGCTCAAGAAAGTTCACGGACAGAAGTATCAGGTAATCGAGTTCGTTCTAAAGGGAGTCTCTGAGAAAACGCTTTCGTAAAAACAGCTACATTCCCTTGTAGATACGTCACGCCTCTTTTATGACGGTGCCATTTTAGAAAACCAGTGTGACATCTTTTTACAGTTTAATGGGAATAAAGCTGGTTGGTGGACGACGGTAGTTCAGTGCCAATAAACTTTTCCTCAAATGCTTTGCCGTTAGACTCGACCAAGTATTGGCTCTTCAAGTCATGTCTACTTGGAAATAATTACTTACTAACGTTACTTACCCCAGTCCTGCCACGGCCTTCTTGACAGCTGCAATGACAAACATGCTCATATGTATGTGTGTATATATAGAGATTTTTAAAAAGAAATGTAAAACTGAACTGCCAATATGTAAAAGTTATTCTTGAGAAGGTCCTCATTCTGAAACCAAGAGGTTTTAAACATCACTAATGTCTGTTTTAGGATGTTGTGTGTTATTTGTCACAACTGTACAGGATCGTTTCAGGCAGACGTCATGTCTGTATACGTCTTGCATTTGGAGTTTCACAAATGTTCACATGAAGCACATTCACTGAAATCATTTCACTGTCACGTAAGCATCAGTGTTGATGTGAATCTTTTCTGATTGCTGTGCGCTGATTCACAATCGCACACATGGTCTTTGTCACGTGAGGCTTCACTTCTGAAATTAAAACGTGTGTTAACGCAAGTGTTTTTGCAAACGAACAAAAGGCTTGCGTATATGAACTCAGTATTTCACGCATGTACACTCACCCTCAGAGTCTACATCAAACACAATGTTTCTTTTGTAAAATGTACATTACTAAAGAGTCGAGGCGGTTTGATGTGTTTATCTTTGTAAATCTACCTCATGATCAAACCAGAAAACTGTTTGCTTTTATTACTGTTGACGTTATGTAAAGTTACAGCCGAACTGTAGGGGATCTGTTTGTTTTCAAGAAACTAAACATGTGTCATGAGTATAATCTGTACATTGTTCTGAGGCTTCAGAAGCATAATATCTATTTTTAAATTATTCATAAGCCAGAAAATGTTAAGTGTGATTCAATAAAAATGGAAATGCATTCAAAGTTTCTGGGAAAACGGTTGTGGTGTGTGTTTGCATTCAGCCAAATATTCACAATATTCAAATATTTTAAGATGTCAAAAATACTGCATCCTTTAGATACTTGATACTACACAGCCACATTATTAAACAGAACTATTTCTCTTCTTTCTATCAGATGAGCTCTTTAGCTTTTCTTTTGAGTCCGCACCAGTCAAACATCACTAAAAAGTCTTATAAAGTTAAAAGGTCAGTTGAACGTCCCGGAGATGTTGCGGTTTGTCTGCATCTGCTCTTATGTCAACAGCTGTGTCAGGTCCTGCTTCGTGATTGGGTACATCAGCACACACTGCCTCCTCTGATTGGCTGCCGTGGAAGATTTCCGTCCGTCGACGAGAACGATGGGGAAAATGGAGTGGAACTTGATGATGTCAGTGACCGAATCAAACCTCTGAAAGACAAAGAGACGAGAGATGATGGTGACGTACCGCCTCCGCTCCGGCGTAACTCTGCGTTCTGTGGGCGTGTAACTCACGTCGTTGGTTCTCAGTCCCGTTCCCAGAGTGAATTTGGCGGTTTCGTCACTGAAGCGGATCTGAATGTTAAACACTCTTTTGTCGTAAAACACGGCGAGGACCAAGGGCTCATAGGTAGTGTTCTTCGAGCAGTCGCGCACCAGAAAGGCTCCTTCCTGTGGACACAGTCAGCTGATATCGTATGTTCTGTATCTAAACGTAATTCTTGCACAATCCATATTGTTTCCTCATTTTTTGATTATCTGCCAATTTCTACACATTCTTGACAAATGTCATGATGTTAGAGTGAAATGAAGGTTTTTTTTTTACCCGGTTGACCAGGTGAAGAGCGTGTTCAGCGTCCACACGACTAACCGTACCAACATACCAGTTCTGATCCGCCAATCCCTGCAGGACAGACGTGAAATGGAAATTCCAAATGCATGTTATTGATCTTACTGTGAACAGTCTGTTCAGCCATACACAATATTTGTAATAGTTGTTTTTTTGTAAGGTTTTTGAAAAACATTATTTTTTGCTCACTGCATTTATTTGATCAAAAATACTGTAAAAATGTGAAATATTATTACTATTTAAACAGCTGTTTTTTTATGTGAACATCTGTTAAACTGTAATTTATTTCTGTGATGCTCAGCTGAATTTTCAGCATCATTACTCCAGTCTTCAGTGTCACATGATTCTTCAGAAATCATTCTAATATACTGATTTGCTGCTCAACAAACATTTATGATTATTAGCAATGTTGAAAACAGCTGTGCTGTCCAGTATTTTTGTGGAAACTGTCATACATTTTATTTTTCAGGATTCACAGATGAATAGAAAATTCACTGTGGAGCTTTTGTCACTACAACAAATTCCTCGTATGTGTAAACATATGCTCATTCTGATTCTGAAAAGAGCAGCATTTCAGCATATTTGAAATAGAAATCTAACATTGTAACATTATAAATGTCTTTACTGTCACATTTGAGCAGTTTAATGTGTCCATGATAAGGGTAGTTTAATCAAACACTTTTTAATGGTAGTATATCACAGCTTTAACAGTAATAAATGACATTTTACGGTACATTAGAACAGAAAACAGAAGACATTTTAAATTGTAATAAATCGTAAACTGTATTTCTCATCAAATAAATGCAGTCTTGGTAAGCAGAAGAGACGTCTTTTAAAAACACTACAAAATCTTAATCATTCCAAGCTTCTGACTGGCACTGTGTTAAGAAATTTTCTTAACCTTGTAAAATTCAAATCAAGATTTCATAACCGGATGTTTTTCTCCATATAGACTCTTCAATCATTTAGTTCACCTAACCTCCGCCCACACTTGTCTGCAAGATCACATTTAGACATGTCTCTGTTTTTGCGTGCCACGCCCCCAACTTAACATCCAATCAACAACCGGCAGACAGACCCGAGTCACCGCCCTACACTTCTTTCTTTTCTGATACTTTTTTACAACAGTCAAGAAAAGATCTGTAGCTACTTTTGTTTCATCTCAACTCTAAAGAGTGTATATAACTGTATAGTGAGGTTAATAGAGACTAACTGTAATAATGATTCAAGTGTCACAGCCCCGTGTTAATGCTGATGTGTGCCGTACCTCCGCGGGTTTGCTGTGGTTGGTGAAGCTGCTGTTGTTTTCTCCTTTAGCAGGCGGCCACTCGTGATGCTGCTGTTTCCTCACGTTTGAATCTGTAACGAACGCAGAGAGTTTGAGGCGTCAGCGACGTGAATCCGAGCGGCTTCAGCTGTGATTCTTACCGAGCGAGCTCTTCTCGTCCTCAAAGGAACTGCAGGATCAAACAAACACAAACACCAATTACACACATCCTTCCTCGATTAATGAAGTTAAAGCACAGAATGTTTTAATGCAGTCAGTACCTGTCCAAATCCTGACAGTCCAGATCCAGAGAAAACCTGTGAGACGCCTGACCTGCCAAACAGACATATGATATTACAGTTTGCATTATTATATTACATTATATTACATTATATTATATGAAGCAACATAACTTACTTGCAGATGATGGATTTTTAACCTGTGGGTAAAATGTATTGTTATTTATGTGATTTATATGACTTATGTTTGAGTTACTTACACAATACTATCAGACATGATGCTTTAATTGTAATTTCTGTCAATTTCATTATATTCAGAACATCTGTTTCTTTAAATACAATATTTGTTGGTTAAAATAACGGTTAGATGTTACCGTATGTGTTTTCAGTTTTATAAAAGCTTTGCTGAAATGTCAGGTTTCCACTGTTACGACATGCCCTGCTTTGGGGTGGACATTATTAACTATAATTTTCCGTTGTTTGTGTGTTGTAGTCTGTGATGTTTGGCGTGGCGTCTCTCAGCTTGTTTTCGGTTCTCGTCACAGCTCTTCTTCTTCTTTGACCTACATGTCAAATAACTCTTCATACAGTCCCAGCCATGTGAGACGTTTCTGTAACCGTTTTCAAGATTAACAGGCCTTGGCAAGTTTAAGGGAGTCACAGAAAACTGTTTATCAGTCGCATGACTTCATTGTTCGTAATCGTTTATCACGGGATTGTAAAGAAGACTCGGGTGGATGAAGAGGAGTCATAAGACTGCACGTTTGATAAACGGAAGTAGAAGGCCTTATTATAATCGGTTCATTTTTCCAATCCATTTTAAAAAGTCTCTGTTCAATGATAAATGAATATGCATGATAAGAAAAGGACGTGAACTGTGTATCTTTCTAATGATCTTTGTGAGCTCAGTTCTTCCCATGATTCTGCATTCTCTGGTGAGACAAACTGAGACCTGCGTCACTGAATCATCTTAGATTGAGACATTCAGTCTAACGGTGTTGAAACAGCATCAGTAAGAAATCTTGTTCTAACAAATGTTTTTATTCCTAGTTGGTGCTCTGTGATGAATATCATGACTGCAGAACAAGTTACTTGTAAAAGGCGAATAAAATAAAGAACTGATGAAGTTTCTTTGTTTGACTGATTGACTGTGTAAAACTGCACAGAAATGGACTTACATTCTCTGGCTCACTGGGACTGGATCTGACAATGAAAAAAACATGAATCAGACACATTACGAGTGTGTGTGTGTGTGAGTGTGTGTATCTGTACTTGTTCTTGCTACATTGTTTATGTCCCCACAAGGATAGTAAAACCTGAATTTTCTGACATGGTGGGAACCGGCCTGCAGTCCCCACAACGTAAAAAAATGATTAAAAATAGTAAATGATGTTGATCTGAAAGTGTAACGATGCAAACATGTTTTCTGTGAGGGGTAGGTTTAGGGTTAGAGGATAGACAATATCATTTGGTCAGTATAAAAACTATAGAAGTCTATGGAAAATCCCCACAATTCACAAAAACAAACGTGTGTGTGTGTGTGTGAGACTCACTGTGTCCACGCGGGTCTGTTGTTGTGTGATCTGGTGTGTGGTGACGTTGGTGCTGGTCTGGATGGAGGAGACTCGTCAAACTGGTCAAACCGGTCTGGACAGGTGGTGGTGGTCTGTACCGGCAGAGGCGGTAAACGCAGGTGATCTCTGGGTAATGATTTCACCGGCCTGAAAGCGCAGCACACAGTCACTACACTGAACATGTGTGTGTGTGTGTGTGTTTATCACAGGTGTGTGTGTGTGTTTATCACAGGTGTGTGTGTGTTTCAGTATGCCGTCTGTCTGCAGTGTGATTACCTCTCTGGGACTGCGAGCGCCTGTCATGAAGAGATTCACACATATGAGCATCAGCACAAAAACAACACAAACTCATTCAGTGCAGAATGTGATGAAAACAGGACAACAGGCTCACAGGAATAATTATATGTATTATATTTCTTTAACAATACTGCATATAAACTACCAGTCAGTCGTTTGGCGTGAGCACGATTTTAAAACGTTCTTGAAAACGTCTCTTCTGCTCACCAAGGCTGCATTGATTTGATCAAACATACTGTGATTCAGTGATCGGTTTAATGTGTTCAGTCTTACTGAGCCAAACTGCTGAATGGGAGTGTATTTATTAATAAACAGAAGTTAGGTGTTTTCTTTACCCTGTCAGCAGATCCCATGAGCTCCAATCGTCCATCTGCAGACACACACAATAATTCACATTTCAACACAAGCTCAAGCGCCTTATTGCTCTTATAAAGTACTGCCTATATGTTCATTAAAACACGGTATCAGACACAGACAGACAGACAGACAGACAGACAGACAGAGACAGACAGACAGACAGAGACAGACAGACAGACAGACAGACAGACAGACAGACAGAGACAGAGACAGACAGAGACAGACAGACAGACAGACAGACAGAGACAGACAGACAGACAGACAGACAGAGACAGACAGACAGACAGACAGAGACAGAGACAGACAGAGACAGACAGACAGACAGACAGACAGACAGACAGAGACAGACAGACAGACAGAGACAGAGACAGACAGAGACAGACAGACAGACAGACAGA
>JAHKKF010487305.1:0-10503 GCA_019740295.1 Labeo calbasu | reverse complement strand
CAGATGATAATATATATATGTATGTATGTATGTATATATATATATATATATATATATATATATATATATACACTTTTTTTTTTTTTTTCAAATTGTATATAACTTAGTTATACCTGAATCCAGATTGTGTATCAACACTCTCAAACTTTACCGGCTGAATCATAGATGTGTCACTCTTCATAGACACATGGCTGGGCTCTGGTGAGCTAAAATAGAGAAAGATTAAAGTTAATTCTTTAAACTAATTTATTCAGCAAATCAGCTATTCGTTTATTATCAAATTCACTTTAAAGAGCACTTTAAAATAATTTCCTTTACATTATGTTTATATAAAAATTTCTGTTACATTATTAAATTTAAATTTTAAAAACACACGAAGCACAAGAGGAATTTCTTGTTGAAATTAAATAGAAATTTAGTTAATGAATTCCTTCCTTAATTTTAGTGAAAACTTGTATTATTTTCTTCCCATTAGAAACAAGAAATGAATAAATAAAACCTGGTAAACAATGAAACTATAAATATTGGACAAATTAATAAAATGTCTTCAAGTATAATCTTACAAGTTCTTTTATTATTCAACAAAAATATAACAAATATAACAAAATAATATTTTGTAATCTGAAAATAAAATGAGAACTAAAACTTCTGGGATTTACAATGCACAAACTAGAAGCAACAATATCTGCCAAATGGAGAAGGCTTGTGTCACGTAAGCCTGTTTTTTGTCTTGTCGTTTGGATTCTGTTTGTACCTTGCCTGGACTCTGGCCTGTCTTGTGGAACACCCATTTGGCTTGCCCCCCTGGATTACTCCTTGTCTTGCCTGTGCTATATCAGTTTGCCATTGTCTGACCCTTGCCTGTTTCATTACCACGTCTTTAAATAAAAACTTCCATATGGATCCTCACACCTTATGCCTCTGTCACTCTGTAACAGGTTGGCTATTTACAAGAAACAAAATATCAATATTGTTTAAACTTTCATTTTTGTGTTTCAGAGGAAAAATCAACTTGTGCATATCTCCATTACGGACTTCTAAAAGCAGAAACGAGTTTGGAATCTACATTAAAATAAATCTTCACCAGTCATTATTCAATCATTTTTTATCTTCAATCACAAGCAAAACGTCACGTCGACACGGTGTCCCTTTGCGCCACCTGGTGGTGAATTCACAAACAAGTTTCACATCTGACTGATTTGTATTTACCTCTGTGGCATTACCGCGACAGTCAGCGTGGCGGTAATAGGCATTTTGCCTGACTACATTAATATTTTTATACAAATTATAGGTACACCTGAGACCTGTGTATCTCAGCTCTGAAACTTTAATGACTGAACCACAGACGTCTTTCTTCACAGACACAAAGCTGGGCTTCTCTGGGCTGGATCTCTTCTTATGAATTAAAGCTAAAACAGAACAGATTTAATCCTTTATGATGATAATCGTCTTAATCTAAGATCTTCATAAAGTATTTGTTTTAAAAAATATTAATATTAAACTGGTTATTTAAGTGTTTTCACACTTGTAGTTCATTTTTCTCAGTTTGTTTTGTCCAGGCAAAAACAAAACAAAACAAAACCAACCAAAAACAACAACCAACAAACAAACAAAAAAGATACATTTAGTCCTGGTCACATCTTGTCAACTCTTGGGTACCAAAATCTGGGAGATCTCTGTTTGTTTGTTTGTTTGTTTTGTTTTGTATTTTTATAATTAAATTTAAGACTTTTCAAAGACCTATTAAATATCTGCACAAATACAATTATTTGGGCAGTGTAGGTTAATGTCTATGGTAAAATAAGCTTAGAATGACACACACACAAAAAAATTAACAGTTCACAAAAAAGTTTTATAAAATTATAACCAACACATTTCAGTTTTTAGTGTCTTTATTTAGATTTTTATAATAAGCTAGTTGTTGATCCACTTATTCACATTTACAACTGCATGTTTTCATGCGTAAAAATATGGGTTGATTTTCACTTTGGACTGAACAAAAATAGCAAAAGGGCTTATTGAAAAATATAGGCAGAAATATAGTGGTTTCCCTGGTTACTGCAGTACACAAAGCAGTGCACACTTTTAAAAATAAAGGTGCTTTAAAAGGTTCTTGACAGCAATGCCATTGAAGAACCATTCAGCAAAATGTTCTTTAAAGAACCATCTCTTTCTTACCATTTGGTAAACTGAAGAACTTTCTTTTGCCACAAAGAAACTTTTGTTAAAGAGAAAGATGCTAAAGGTTCTTTATGGAACCATTTAGACAAAAAAAGGCTTTTATGGCATTGTGAAGCACCTTCATTTTTAACCCTCTATGGTATGCAATTGGATATCAATGAGGGAAAAATTATTTGTGCTGTTTTTCCTGCCTAAAATTGGACACTATAACAATATCAATAAACATTTTTATATTTTTTTTAAATTATTTATTTTTTTTAAAGTTTGTTGCCTCAAGGCAACATTGTTCCTCAACAGACAAAATGAAACATTTGATATTTTCATGCAGAAAAAATTCATCAATTTATTTAAAACACCAATTTCTTTACTGATCCATTTGAACAAATAGATTTATCACACTTTTGATGTTTTGCACATCTCATATTTAACAAAAAGTAAGTTTTCATACCCACATGTTGCTTTCAGGCAACACTGTACCATCGCGGATCAGAAGTATAACCAAACTATCATATCTGTTATCATATACATCATCATTATAATTAGCGTTGTTTCAAAGTAAAAAAAAAAATAAATTATCATAACCTTATGCTAATATATAACTTTTCCTTACAAGCATGCGCATACACACACAAGCACATGCATGTAAAATCTCCTTCCTCACTAATGACTCCTCACTGCTTGTGAAAGTTGAGGAACCACTTCCTCTCAACAGAATATGTGCAGATATTGTATATGAATTACAATTCTTATAAATGCATTACAATATCATGTAAAAATGCAAATACATTTAGATAATTCTTTAGAATTTTTAGAATGCTATCCTATAAGCCTGGTATGGCCATATGTGATTCCATTACGGTACAATGTTGCCTTGAGGCAACATGCAGTTTTTTGTAATTTCCTATGATATATTTGATGATATATTATAAAAAGTTTTTGAAAATACTTCTTTATTAATCATTGAAGGTGATTTAGATTTTTTGTTGGCAATTATATGAATAAAATTGATGAAAACTGCACCTTTCTCTGGACAAAATATGGAGTCATGTGACATGTCCTGAAAGAGGAAGCAAAAAGGTGTGTTTGACTTCATCTACGGCTACAGAGTGTAGATGCGTTTTATGATAAATGTAACTCACATTGCGACTACAGTAAAAACACTTTTACTGTTCAAAAAAAACAAATTTGTGAGTATTATCGGACTTGAGGATGTTAGAATAAACCCAAAACACACGTGATCGTTGTCATGCGGTGAATCTGTCCAATTGTGAAACAGCCATGTGGTCATCAGAGCTCCTGCAGCCGCTCTTTAAAATGTGTAGTGCTCACATTTAATCAATTATATCTTTTAAAGTTTAATCATAAATATCTCAATTCTTTTCATTCTCTCCCCAAATTTAAGACTTCTTGAAATCATAATTGTAATGTGAAAGCGTGACGTGGATTTGGAGGATCCAAGTGCAGCAGGGTTAAACACCACTAAACAATATCATCCAAGGTAAAGACAAAAGAGTAATCCAATAGCAAGCAATGCTCAGGGCAGGCAGCGAACAAAAAAAAAAAAAAAACCTAGGTAAACAGTTCAAGGATCTACTCACAGACAAGGAGACCAGAAAACTATGGAAAACAAGGGAAACACAGGCAAAACACGGAAACTAGGATGACTAGGAATAACCTTACAAACAAACAATACACAGCAATGAAGGAAGCAACTTAAATAGTGCTCCTGATAGGAAACGGAAGAAGTCTGTAACTGGTTCCCAGGCAGAGGGTATCTGGGAAATGGAGTGGCAAAGGTATGGGATGTAGTGCCCTTTACGGGAGTTCAAGGGCACTCCAGATGGAGATTGTGACAATAATTAAAATTTTCTTGTACCATTTAAAACATTGTATGGCCTTAAATCTGCTACACATCTCTTAACTTTCTCCCCGCTAAACACAGAATTTTCCTTTATTCATAAGATGTTTACTTGCCAAACACAGAATTTTAGGTAGCACTATTACACTTTTTTTTTTTTTTTTTGGCAGAGATCATCTGTGAAGCCATCTCAGACTAAAGTAATGGTTTACAATAAACTTTATTTAATATTAGGTAATGCATTAACTAACATTAACAATGAGAAATACATCAGTTACATTTATTACATTAATTACATATATTAATTAATCTTTGGAAAAAAAAAGTTCTGTTAAATTTTTTTGTTAGCTCAAGAACGAATGTTAATAGATAACTTTTAAATGTAATAGTGTATTAGTAAATGTTGAAATTAAAACCAATATTAAGCAATGCTTTAGAAGTATATACAGTATATTATAAGTATATTTGTGCGGTATTTTCTATTGGCAATTTAATATGCAATTTTCATAAGCTACACCTTGTCCACCCTGTTTTATGTAGACCCACCCACTTAAACATTTCTGGCCTCGCCCCTGGGGGGTACAATCTACAAATCAGCCACAATGGCGAAAAAAGCAATAAAACTTTAATTCCATGGGAAATGTTGAAATGCCTCTGCGTGACCACATCCTGAAGCACGTATGATATCAGTTTAATAAAGTAGCGAAATGTCATGGGTGGGGAGACATCGCGACCAGGAAGCAGTTCATGCATGCACATTGCAGAGCTAGACAAGACAAGCATTTGAATTGTATAATGACAGCATTTTGTTCATTTAGATTATTTTTCTGTCCAACAAACAAAGGTTTTTTATTCTTTTAGGGCGTTAGATTTATATGCAGCAGCATAAATGAGGATTCACACATTGTCGCATCACCCACCTGCCCCACTTCGGTGAGCGGATAAAAACAGAAATTATAAAAGGAATAAAATAAATAGGGCTAGACCACACATAATATATTTCTCTTAAATAATTAACAGATTAACAAAAGAAAAAAACTCTGCAACAAGTATAGGCCACTTTTGTTTTTGTGACACTCAAAGCATTTTATTTGTTATATCTTTACTTTAATGATTATTAAATGGAACTGATCGCGCAGGCGCCTCACATGCACACACACCCTAATTTCAGTGTTGCTAACTTGACATTTCAACTATTAATCAAACTAAAATGCAGTCAAACAAACAGAATTTACACTGCTCAGTTTAAAAGGTTTGCTGTAAAATCAGCATGCAGCGCATGTGAAGGATGATTTACGTGGATATTGGAACACAAGTGACAAAGACTTATTTTTGTTTTTTTTTTTGTTTTGTTTTGTTTTTTTTTGCATTTCAACAATATCATGGGTAACAGTTTAGCAACAAAATGTTACATGGCAAAAAAAATTGAAACATTTGGATGTCGATGAGAGAGGCTTGTGATCACAATGCTGTTTAGTTTCACTTTACTCATTTATTCATTTTAGCTCAGCATTTGTATTTTGTATTCACTAGCCTAATTTTTGTTTTACTTCATAGTTTTTTTTTTATATGTCTTTATTTGGAGAGGACGGTGTAGAGCAGACAGGAAAGCATTGGGTGAAGAGAGAGGGGAGTGGGATTGGCAAAGGACCACAAGCCAGGATTCGAACTCGGGTCGCCGTCAGCGCACTAACTGCAGGGCTATTTGCACTGACGTTTTACTTCATAGTTTAATATAAAATTTTATATCTACTCATTTTTTGTTCTTGTTCTGTAATACCACTCAATTTAAATGGTTTGTTGTGGATTAAGGAAAACTAAATGGGCTATGATGTTTATAAATGTTTCATTATGTTTTTGTTAAATTTATTGGTATTTAATATACATGCTGTATAAATTTGCAAAAATGCTATTGTTTGCAAATATAAAGTTAAAGGGTATTTTTTTTTAGATAAGATCAATTTCTCTTTCATGAGTTTACTTCCTCTTTTTGGCTGGGTTTCGTTTCTCTGTGTGGTAAACTCTAGGGGAAAGGTTTCTGAGTCTGGGTGTTTTTAGGGGTGTGATATTTAAATGACAGTTGTTTTCAGCCGCCACATCATTGTACAACAGGATTGGTGACATACGAATTTTTCATGAATCACACGTGAACTCGTAAGTTGACCTGTGTCACGGATCTGCACTCGTTTCTATGTTTGATAAATGAGGCCCATTAACCGACAACCCAGAGAACAAAAAGGGGAAACTTATACACAGGCAAATGAGGGACTAAAGGCTTAATTCAACACAGGTAAACAGAATGACACAATCAAGGAAAAACAGAAACTAGGTCAAGGGACATGTGGGAAGAATGAAACATACTGTGACAAATACAAACAACTTTGGTAAAGCAGCAAAAGGTAAAAACAATACATTGAAAAGCTGTGAACTGTGATGTATGAAAATTAACATTTTATTTATTTAAATTTTTATGTTCTAGTTTGGTTTCAGGTATTTTGATGTTCTATAATCTATATGTGTTGTTTTATTTTGTTTGTTTAGTTTTAATGTTTTAAAAAATATCAATAAATATATTTTTTGGAGGGTCGGGGGATGAAATATAGTAGCCATTTCATTAAAATAAAATTATTATATGATTATGATCTCTGGTCAGTTATGACCACAACATGAGTGTGACTCCCAAATGAACAAAACAAAACATAACACAGGGTTAATGTCACTCAAAGTACCTGCATCCTGGAAGCAAATCTTCATCTCCAGATGTTTGAGTGTCATTCATGATGAACCTGAACAATTTGATCACGACCACTGACTCTAGATGGAAATGACAATCACAAAAATTAGTTAGTAATTAACTAACTAAGCAACCTTATGTTGTTATAAATCATTATTTAACAGGTGTGACATCATAGGTGCACAGCTGCACACAACCACTGCTTAGAGTGAACACTGGGACTGGGTTAAACAATAATCTTTTTTATAGATGAGATATATTCAGATATATTCATAGAGTCATTAAAAAAATTGCTCTGCTTACAAAATTAACAATTTTATAGTGTCATCAGCTGTGAAAAATCCAGTGTTACAGTCTATAAACAATATCATGGGTTTATTTATTTAAAGGTTTAAATGAAGCCAGATATTCATTTTGAGTAGCTGAAAAAGGAAAATAAAAAATGGATAGATTCTGGATCAAGATTAAACAATAAACAATAAAGATATTTTTCCTAAATTTGGAAAAGCATTGCATGAGTAATATCTAAGACTGAAATAGATTTATCGCATTAAAAGGTATGTCTTTAATATGACGTACAGTGAAAAACACTACAACAATCTTTAGATACAAAAGAAAAAAAAAAAACTATGGAGTACTTTGTAACAACAGCAGGCTAATTCAATTTACATAGATTTTTAGTAAGTGCTTCATGTACAGGGTATAACTTAGTATTTTATGGTTGACTATAAATTAATGATGTAACGTAATGATGAGGTCACTTGCTTTGATCAAACAATTAGGCTACTACACTGTACAAACATTAATGTTAAAAAGGCTAAATTTTATAATAACATACTATTTTCCAATAAAACTGTAATATATTGTTGAAAGTGCCTTATGGGCAATATTTGTAGTTTGTCATGAAGAAGCCTACAGCATTATACTGGGAGTTCAGAGTCCAAGCTTAGAGACTGTGTCTGAAATCACACCCTATTCACTATTCCCTACTTTAGTGACTAATATAGTCCACTTGACAGAGTGAATGAAAACAAGTGAGTAAATTCAGACATTGAGTGAACTGTGATAGTGATGAACCTGCTATTAACAAGCAGAATCACTAAAAGAAAGAACAAGATAAACAGAACAAATAAATGAGCAGAAACACAACAACTACAACTGATTTCCGGCCACACAGCCTTAAATGAAATAAACTGAAATAAAAGCCTCCCTTCAGAGCTCTCCTCACAGCCATTCCTCATCCAAAATATATGAACACAGACAGCTAGAACAGAGTCTGCAAAGCGCTACGAGGGATGTCATTGACGGAAGGTCCAACAGAACGCTTTCAGTTTACCACCTCTTATTCACCACTGAGACAACATTACAAAACACATTACAATAACAATAACCATAGGCAATCTATTTACACTTATTTTTTTAAGAACTTATAGCTTCCATGTCAGAGAGTGACACAGTGATTTTCATTCAGTAACATTTTTATTTTACAACATGAGTAAAATACAAATTTTAAAATACAGTTTGACCTTAATTCTGCTGTTTTCTGTCATTACAACTGTACAATCTGAAAACAATATTTTACTTGCTAACACTCAACACAAATGACACTGATTTCTGTGTTGAGTAAAACTAAGTGGTTACACAGTTGTTAAATACATGATTCATTTTCATAAACATGATAAAATCATGATAGAATCATGAAAACATGATAAAAATCAAACCAGACAGTGCATTTACTGTTTCATATAACAATGTTCCATAAAAAAAAGATGTTTTTAAGTTTACCTGTAAAGTTTCCTGCATATCAAGTTGTTCCTCTCTTCATGAAAGCATCAAGTGTTGAGTGGAGTCAGTGATTTTACAGGTCAAAGATTCGGGTCATAGTACAAACTAACATAAGTTATTGTAAAACAGAGACTGGAACATTCTTTTCCAGCAAAAGCTAATATGAATTAAAACTGAATTAATTGGGAATAATAGTTCTCAGTATTTAACTATAGTTTGTATATTGAGGTATTATCATTTGTTATATTATGTAAATTCTTCTATTTTTATTAAAACTTCAATTGTCAATTATTTACATTTCCACTAATTCTGCTAAATTTTTAGGGATGTCCCCTTTAGGGACTTTTTAGTGTTTTTCTACTTCAGTATTAAAATTTCATGACAGTAGTAGACAAACTCGCTGCATGGTTTATGGCACTAGGCTATGGATGGCTATAAAAAATAATGATATGAGTGATATAGACTTACAAAAGAAATCCTTATTAATCATTAATCCAATGATAAATAAGATGTGTGCTCTTTGCCCTTGAATGCCATTTTTATATAATGTCTGTAGATAAATGGTACTGATAAATGTGAAACATCTTACCATAAATTGTTCCAGTCTGATCTTATGATGTTTATAACATATTGCTGTAATAGATTCAATAGGCGGTATTAAGTTAATAAATGTGTTTATCCATACAGACTTAATATTTGACTTTCAATTTGTTTATTTTTTCCTACTGTAATTAGATTATTTTTTCTGCTCTGTAAGTATTTAGTTTCAGATCATAGCGTATTCATTAGTCATTTTCTTTGTCAATTTCTTTTTAGATTTTTATTTTTATTTTTTGCATACAGTTAATCTGCACATTGCCTCAGATATTCAGGGACGTTTTATTCTTCCTTTTTACACTTCTGAAAAACAGGTAATTGCTTCTGTTATGTAAGTATTCTTTTTGAGTCACACTTTCTAAATTCTCAGTAAATGTGCACACTGATATAATATATATAATTTCTATATTTGACCATTATTTTTTATTCTTTTTATTTTCCTCTAAACAGCAGCCAACATCCAGGCTGTGCTGCTGCCATATAAACATATAAACTTAAAGGCCCTTTTAAGAGCCATCCACATAATAATACTAATAAACTTAAATTGGAATTAAATTTGTTAGAAAAATAATTTCAGCTTGCAGAGGAAAAGGCTTATTTAGACACTGAATACTATACATTATAAACTTCTTAAATTTAGGGCTCAATACAATACCCTCTCAATAAAAGCTGAAATCATCTTAATAAGATTATTAGTATGTCAAAAATAAAATAACATCTAATCCTTTAGAGATAAAGAATGATTTTGTTTCGTTTTAAGAGTTCTGAATTCTGAATCAGCGCATTTCACTGAAGACCAAGTTTGATTTCTTAATGATCTTTCACTCCCACGCATATCTGAAGAAGATAAAAAATATTTAAGCAGTATATTACAAGGTGAAATATACATTAATCTACTTTGAAATCTAATTTGAATTTTGAAAAATGGTAAATCAGCTGGTCTTGATGGTCTGCCAATTGACAAATATATGCCTCTTAAAAAAATAAAAACAAAAATTGGTTGGTCCTCTTAAGGAAATGTCTATAGAATCATTTCAGAATGGTTATTTCTGACCCACGTAGAGTAGTGTCTTAACCTGATAAGTCTCCTAACAAATCAGGAATGTTTACAGAACAAGCGGGAACCCAGTGTGCCTGTAGCTTTCTCTATCTCTGTTTTATCACGTGATAGAAAGTCTAAGGCCTTCTCAAGCCGTACAGCTGACCCATCTCTTGATTTACTCATTAGTAAGGGTCTAAACATTTCATCAACTGTCATTAAGGACGTAGCACTATCTGATCACTTCTGTATTTTCTTTGATATATTGATCTCTGCTACCACTGAATCTAGATCCGTCTCTGTCAGAAA
>JAHKKF010487302.1:0-15796 GCA_019740295.1 Labeo calbasu | reverse complement strand
ATATTTCACATAAAAGACATTTACATATAGTCCACAAGAGAAAATAATAGTTGAATTTATAAAAATTATCCTGTTCAAAAGTTTACATACACCTTGCAGAATCTGCAAAATGTTAATTGTTTTACCAAAATAAGAGGGATCATACAAAGTGCGACTATTACAGAAGGTTCAAAAGCTCACTGATGCTTCAGATGGAAACACAATGCATTAAGAGCTGGGGGTAAAAACTTTTGAACAGATCAAAAATTCGTACATTTTTCTTATTTTGCCTAAATAGCATATATTTTTCATATAGCACTGCCCTTCAGAAGCTACAGAAGATACTTACCTGTTTGCCAGAGGAAAAAATAAGTTAAATTTACCCTGATCTTCAAATTCAATAAGTTTTCACCCCCCGGCTCTTAATGCATCATGTTTCCTTCTGAAGCATCAGTGAGTTTTTTGAACCTTCTGTAAACATTGAGATCCAAAATATGGATCTCAAAATCATAGAGTCTTTGTTGGAAAGAATTCAAATACACAAAAATGCTGAAAGACCAAATAATTTGTGGGACCTAAAGTATTTTTCTGAAGAACAGCGGGCAGTTAAACTGGTTAAACTGTTTAGGACAAACTTTGGACTCATGAACAACTATCACAAAAAAAAGGGGTCATTTTTATGAATTCAACTATTATTTTCTCTTGTGGACTATATGTAAATGTCTTTTATGTGATATATCTTATTCAGATCAGTACTAAATAAAAAATACCATGCATTTTGTATGATCCCTCTTATTTTGGTTAAATAATTTTAGCAGATTCTGCAAGGTGTATGTAAACTGTTGACTTTAACTGTATTTATATTTATACTTTTATTTATGCACAGACATACATGTGATACAGATTGATTTGTGCTTGGGCATTTTGACAAGATTAGCATGTTAGTGATGTCAGTAAATCATTCCCAAAATGGCACAAGGCCGTAAGACGCTCGCACACTTACACAAGGAGTCCATCAGTGTCAAGGGGGGGAAAAAAACACATCTGCAACAATGGAGCTTCTGGTTGCCACGGAAACACAAAGCAAAGAGTGTCACCTGTGGTGTAAGTTAAGCTGTGCTGGCGTGAGCGATGGCGTATTACTTCCGGAGCTCTGACGTAGATCAATGCTTTTTATGGAAGGATCGCCCAACACAACATGACACACATTCAATATGGATTATTTCACACGGTTCAATCAGCTGGATTCAACACAGGATGTCACGTCCATATATGGTTCCTACTTCATTAATTTCCTTCACACACTTTAATTCGGCATTCTAAAGTTTGCAAGCCAACACCAACTTTTCAAAAAAATCTGGAAATAGTCACAGATTACACATTATGTAAGATGTAAAGGCATGACAAGCACATTTTAAAATCCTTTATTACCAGGGTTTTCAGTTGAGTCTTTGAATGAAAGAAGCATGCAGTTTTATTGTGTAGAATAGAGACTTTTTTTATACTGTGCAACTGTCATGCAATTTCATTATCAAAGATATAATTTGTTTCTTGTAAGACACTTTGTGTGTCCCATTTATAATCAGTGCCCTGTAATATAATGTTAGAGGATATCCTTTGATTCATCATAAAACACTAAAAAAGAGGAAAAATCTGTAAAATGTACACACTGCAGTTTAACAGTTTGGGATCAGTAAGATTTATTTTTTTTTAAAGAATTTTCTTATGCTCATCAAGGCTGCATTTATTTGATCGAATATATAGAAAAAAAATATAAAGACGATGTGAAATAATGTTTTTCTATTTTAATATACATCAAAATCTAGTTTAATGATCCTTCAGAAATCATTCTAATATGCTGATTTATTATCAGCGCTGGAAACAGTTGTGCTGTTTTTTGAACCTGTGATACTTTTTTTACTTTCATAAATAAAAGGTAAAAAAAGGACAGAATATATTTAAAATAGAAATCGTTTCTAACAACATACACCACCGTTCAAAAGTTTAGGGTAAGTACATTTTTATTCTTTTATGGAAATTAATACTTTTATTCTGAAACGATGTGTTAAATTGATAAAAAGTGATAGGAAAGACTTATATTGTTAGAAAAGATTTCTGTTTTGTATAAATGCTGTTCTTTTTAACTTTTTATTCAGCAAAGAATCCTGAAAAAAGTATCACAGGTTCCAAAAGAATATATGGACAATGCCAACATTGATAATCCCAATAATAAATCAGCATATCAGAATGATTTCTGAACGATCATGTGACAGTAAAATTTCATTTTAAAATATATTAAAATAGAAACCATAATTTTATACTGTAATAATATTTAGCAGTATTACTGTATTTTTGATTAAATAAATGCAGCCTTGATGAGCATAAGAGACTTCTTTAAAAAACATTACAAGTGTTACTGATCCCAAACTTTTAAACGGCAGTGTACAGTAAACAACCAGCAGCTGTGGTTGCCAGAACTTTAACATAGCAATATGGTAGCAACATTTTAACTTTTACAGATTAACACTAACACTAAACACTTGACACTAAAATTATGGTATAAACATTAATTTAACTTAACATTACTTACTATTAACCAATTAACAGGTTTTACCTGTTTTGTTTTCAGGTGTGTGTTTTACCTTTACCATTTTTTATGATTTCTGTCACCACAACAAAAAAAAACTCTTGTTCAAGATGACCGGTGAAAGTAAATCAATTAAATTAAACCGTTTTACTGCTTTGACACTCCCTTTGAGTCTTAGTGTGTGTGTTTTTGGTGTGTATGTGCAAACTGTTTCTTCATTACTTGTGTGTGTCTGTCTCTCATCCGTCCTCTCTCCCTTGTCAATGCAGGCAGTACGGCTCTCGTGTTGGACGTTAATGAGAGACTCGGTGTACTACACTATCTCAGTGACCACTCTGATCGTGGTGAGTAGAACTCTAAGTGGCTTTTCATGCTCCCATGATGCCTATGGGCCTCCTCACGCAGCAGGAGAGGAGAAGCAAGTGGCTCTCCCGTGGGGCCCGTGGCCTGCAGCACAGGACTCTTATTTGCCCACACTCTGCATGTGTTCCCAGCACAGAGGAACAACAAACACCGATTAATAGTACACAGGACACAGAGTAACTGAGATGTTACTCACAGCACCTTGTTAAAAATTGGATTCACTGAAAGAACAAACTGTATTGTTAAAGTTTTTACTGGGAGTTTATACTTGGACTGGGAGATATGTACATGATATCCATATTTTTTTTCTGTGTGCGTGTGTATATGCTATATATATACATTCACGTACATAACCGTGCATATATACACATACAATATGTCACATGAATAAAACATATGTATGAATATATACATGTTCCATTATATTCCTCAGGGCCCATATTTACAGTAAGATAATCCTGCCCTCTGGTGGTTAAGTGTAACATTTCATAACAAGTTTGAAGGAATTTGGCTTTGTCATTTGGATTCATTTGTTAAATGTAACTTTTACTGTGTTTTTTTTTTTCCAAGTTCATCTATGATGAGAAGGTGACATGGTAAGATTAAACCTGCTGTTACTCCAGATCACCCTCTTCATTTTTTATATTACAACGTTTGACATTTTATTTTGTATTTAGTCATTTACGCTACTCTTTTCTCTTCTCAGGTACGAATCGCTCATCCTAATAGTGCTGTACATATTTTACATTTTATTAATGAAGTAAGTTCTCTATTCTGTTGCTATGGAAATTTTTCATTATTGCATGTATTCATTGCTATTTGTATCTACTCCACATCAGTAAATCACATCACTGCTGATTTTATTAACTCTCCTTCCTGGTGTTAATCAGATTTAACTCACGGGTGGTTCATTACATCGAGCGGCGGAAAAAGAACTCTGCGAATCTGGGTAACGGCACAGCCAGTAACACAGACATCGACGATGGGTGCGATGCCACAGTCGTGCTGCTTAAGAAAGGTAATGCACGCGGTCCTGTTTTTTATTAATCATGTGTGCAACTGCTTTGTAACCAAAAATATAAATTTCAGCATTGTTGTTCTGCCACTCTTAGCAAATTTCCACAGGAAGCCATCAGTGCTGATGGTGGATGAACTCTTGTCTGCGTACCCTCATCAGCTGTCCTTCTCTGAGGCCGGAATGAGAATCATGATCACCAGCCACTTCTCCCCTCGCACACGCCTCACGATGGCCTCCAGAATGCTTATTACAGAGGTCAGTCACACAAACACCCACACACACATTCACAAATACTGTTATGTCAAACACAGAACTAGATGCATATCTAGATTTCATACAATGTTAAACCAAAGTTCTGCGAACTTTAGTAGATTTTGTAATGTTATTAGAAGTCAAATTATGAAAATCAAATATGAAATATTACATATTTTTACTGCAATAGTAAAACAACTGTTTTCTGTTTGAATAAATATTATTTAAAAATTAAATTTTTCCTGTGATGGAAAATCTCCAGACTTTACAGGGTTGTTATCATTACCCTAGCGTTAAAATAAAATAAAATTAAATTAAAATTTATAAAAATAACAATTAAACCTAAACTTCATTTCAGTTAGTTACCAAGGAATCATTTATTAACATAATAACTAACATAATTAGTTTAACTAACATAACTACATACTGAAACAACTAGAACTGGTACTGAAATAATGAATAATAAAAATGTGTAGACATATTTAAAAATAAAAAAATAAATAAAAATGGCTAAAACATTTTTGTAAGAAATCATATATGAAATATTACATATTTTTATCGCAATATTAAAATATATTTAAAAATGTAGTTTTTCCTGTGATAGATTTCCAAGATCTCCAATCATCACAGGGTTGTTATCATTAACTTTAAAAAATAAAAAAATCACCTAAAATAAAATAAGTGGAAACTGAAAAGTTAAATTAAATTAAATTAAATTAAATTAAATTAACTTGAAATTAAATACATTTTTAAACTTGTTTTATTTCAGTTAGTTACCAAGGAATCATTTATCATTTTCATTTAGTTTCATAACAAAGTATCATAACTAAGTACTGAAACAACTAGAACTAGTCTTGAAATATAGAATAATAAAAATATATAGACATATTTAAAAAATAAATAACAATGGCAAAAACATTTTTTAAAGAAATAATTTATGAAATATTACATATTTTATTGCAACATTAAAGCAACTGGTTTCTATTTGAATATGTTTAAAATTTTCATTTTTCCTATGATTGCAAATCTCCAGTCTTCACAGGGTTTGGTGTCATTAACTGAAACTAAAATTAAAACTAAAATTAAAATCATAAAAAAAAATCACCTGAAATAAAGTAAGCATTACCTGAAAAATAAAATAAATAAAATGTAAAAAAAAAATAAATAAATATAATATTAATTTTAATAAAATAAATGTAAACAAATAAACTTGTTTTATTTTAGTTAGTTACCAAGTAATCATTTATCATTTTCTTTTAGTTTAACTAACATGACTAAGTACTGAAACAACTAGAACTAGTACTGAAATAAAGAATAATAAAAAATATGTAGAAATATTTAATAAATAAATAAATGGCAAAAACAACAAAATCACTAAAACTGAAAATAAAAACTATTACATAATATTGATATAATACTGGGTTTTCAGTGTCACGTGATCCTTTAGACATCACTCTAATATGATGATTTGGAGCTCAAGAAACATTTCTTATAATGTTATAAAAGAAAGAAAAATGAAATGTCAATTGTGAGATCAGGTTAAAATAAAAAAAAAGTCAGTTTAGGAAATAAATATGTAAATCTCACACAGTTGTGAGAAATAAAGTCACAATTAACTAAAGAGGTTAGTCATTGTATCTGTATAAACATTTCAGAATGAAATGTTTATTGTTCTATTTGTTAACCCAAAATGAATGTGTGTGCGTGTGTTTCTGCAGAGGCAGCGTCTGATAAACAGCCGTTTCAGTAACGGGGACTCAGAGGTGACCGTAAAGATCCCAGGAAAGCGTGGGGTGGAAAATGGGCTGGCAGGACCGGACCGAGGCCTGAACGGGCGAAAGGGAGGTCACCACGATGACGACAGGGGAGGAGCTGAAGCCGGCACTGACACAGAAAACGAAAACGAGGACAATGAGAACAATGAGAACGATGAAGAGGAAGAGGAGGAAGATGACAACGAAGGACCCTATGTACCATACCGCTGCCCCGGTACATTTATTGCAGATGATTGATAAAAAAATATTGATTATTGTGAATAATTTTAGGTTAATAATTCTGGTTGCCCATAAACAGGAAGTGTTCCTGACAGGAGGTCAGGAGCTGTTTTGAATGAAAGTGTCTGTTAATAGACTAATGATCTAAATGACGTCCTGATCTTGTGCAGGTGGGGGCTTAAATAAGCTAAAGTGGCTGCTGGCCTGGCCACTAAGTCTGCTGCTGTTCTTCACGGTGCCCAACTGTGCCACGCCTCGCTGGGAGCGCTGGTATATGGTCTCGTTCATCTCCTCCACCCTCTGGATTGCTTCCTTCTCTTACATCATGGTTTGGATGGTAAGACTTGCTGCTGCACAAGTAATTCTTAAATGTATAAATTATTTTCTAGAAACATTCATTGACATGATGACTCTCTCGTGGCAGGTCACAGTGATTGGTTACACTATGGGCATCCCTGATGTCATCATGGGCATCACTTTTTTGGCTGCTGGCACCAGCGTTCCTGACTGTTTGGCCAGTTTAATTGTCGCACGGCAAGGTAGGAACAAATGATTTTTTTTTCATGCTTTAGCATTATTATTGATTATCATGTAGAAGATGAGTTTGCAGATTTTCAACAAGCTTTCTATTGTTACAATGTCAGTAGTAGGGTCATTCTATAATTAGAGGCACATTTAGAATTTGACAATGTGAAGAAAAAATGTTTCCTGTTTCCCAAAAATCCAAACATGAGCTTTCATAGCTGCTTTGAAACAATCTATATTATATAAAGTGCTATATAAATAAAGGTGATCTGTAGGAATATGTGCATAAAATACCATCTATGTTTGCTACTGTCCACCATGTTACCTTTACTAGGTAACAAAGTTGACAGGTAGCTTAGTTGAGTTAGTTAGTTAGTTTTAGTTAAACTGTCAGCAGTAATACTTGTGTAATACTGTTGACACAGATTTGCTAGTTTAACCAAAATTAGAGAAAAAAAGAGCGCACATAACTTATATAACTAAAACAAGTTGTATCACAATAAATACTTATTATTTTTGAAGTGCACACCCAGATGTCTTGATAACCTAATGTTACTGAAGGCAAAAGTATGAAATTAATTCATATTTGAGGTAATTTTCATGCTTAAATGCAGAGTAGAATGAGCAACTTTACAAAATCGGACAGCTGAATACCAGGGTTGTATGAGATATGAACATCATTTTTAAACAAAAGATATGGCTTTTTCAACATATAGGAGTGTGATTGGGAAAAATATAATTGTGTACTAGAAAATAAGGCATCGGGGCTTTATATTGATGAAAATATATTAAAAATATACTTCACGGACATGAGATGTACCCACAATTATAGAATGACCCAGTATACACTGTATGTAAATGAACAATGTGTACTCTTTCTCCCTGTTACTTACAGCCAGATATCACATTTATTTGTCAGCAAAAGTATGTTTGACAGCCCAAAATGCATAATTTTGTGTCATCCGGTGAATTTTTGACAGCTTGAGGCCTCAGGGATCAAACTTTTTCATTTTCTTTATTTTCATTTTTTATATTTTTCATTCCTCGCCCACGGACAGTCAGATCAAGAGAAGGCCAGCTCCAAAACAATGTTGCCAAGTCAGCAGTTTTTTTCTGTGGAAAAAAAATACTGTTGCCGCTGGTTCTTTTTTTAGTCCGTTTTTTTAAAGCGATCTCTCTGCACCTCTCCGGGAATGCTATGTCAACAGAGGGGGACTTCACAGAATGCGATTTCGACAGAGGGGAAAACCCCAGAAAAAAATAGCAATTGGGCTGGTTTTGTTTTGCAGACCTGGCAACCCTACTCCAAAGTCAAAAGTGCATTATGGGTTTTGAAGTTTGTGGTAAAAGGGAACAGCACAAGCCTTTTTGTTCTGTTTTCTTAGTAGTTTTACTAAAATCCCATCTTGCCAGTGGTGACTTCCTCATTTAAGACTGAAGCAGAAATGAAAGTATTAGCTGATTCAATTTCAGTCTCAAATGTCTCTCTATCTTTTTCAGGAATGGGTGACATGGCGGTGTCTAACTCTATTGGTAGTAATGTGTTTGATATCCTGATTGGGCTTGGTCTGCCCTGGGCCCTCCAGACTTTGGCCATCGACTATGGCTCCACAGTAAGTGGAAAATGTTGTAATAGAGATATTATTTAATGATTTGTTTGGTAAAAAGCTTTGCCATAGAAGGAATGGAAAATCAGTGTTCTTTGTTTAGTTATTATTTGTACTAGATGGTTTTGTCGTAATAGCACTCAGAACCTGTTAGTAGCAGTAGGCCATTAGTAGTGCTGGGTAGATTATTTACCAGATTCCAAATTACATGACAAAAATTGCAGTTAGTAATGTAATCCATTACATTACACATTTCAGGTAATCAGGATAATCAGGCTACTTTTTGATTACTTATAGATTACTTTTGATCTAACTCGTTTATCACATTGATTTAAAAAGCTTAATCGTGTACCATATCGATATAAAACTACAAAGTGAAAGAAAATATATTCCATTCATTGTTATAAACAACATGTAGTGCATTAATCATATATTACATCAAGTTTCCCAAACTGGGGTTTGTGAGTTTAATGAAAAGATAATGATTAATTAAATCATGAAAATGTAAAATTATAATAAATCTCTCAAAATAAACGCTTTAAAAATATAAAATATTACACCTGTTTACCAGCATGTAACCATGTGAATAGTATGTAATCCTGTAATTAATAAAGTAACTGTAGTCTGATTACGAGTATTTAAAAATGTAATTTAATATAATTGCAAGTACTTAACTTTTGGAATCTGTATACGTAATCTAGATTACATGTAATTCATGTATTTCTAAATATTTTTAAGGTCTAAAATATTTTAATTGGGTAAAATCTATAAACAAAACATTTTTAAAAACCACTGTGAATAGTGTGAATATTAAGGATGTGCTGGCACTGATAATAATTTGATTTTATAGCCGATAATGATTAAATAGTATAAATTTATACTATTTTGTCTAAATAAGTTCCACAGAAGTATGAAAAATGGCTATTCATTTTAAGACTTACTCAAGATTACATTTTCAGTTTATTAAATTATGAGTGTTTTTGGTAATACTTTACAATAAAGTCCAGAAGTTAACAATAGTTAACTGCTTGAACTAAGAAACAATACTTCTACAGTACTTACTAATCTTAGCTACTGTTAATTTCAACATATACTAATGCATTATTAAAATCAAATGTTGTGCTTGTTAACATTAGTTAATGCACTGTGAATTAACAAGAACTAACAATAAACACCTGTTTTTTTTATTATTAACTAACGTTAACAAAGATAAATAAATACTTTAAGAAATGTATTGTCCATTGTTTGTTCATGTTAGGTGATACATTAACATTAAAGAATGGAACCTTATTGTAAAGTGTTGCCATGTTTTTTAGACAAAACAGCTTTAAGTTGAATTTACATGATAGCAAACATATCTAAATATAAAAATTATAATAAACAGTTAAATATCCAATATTTGTCAGGAAGCAGACACAAAAATTACACAAAAAGAAAATAGTCATTTAAGAGTCTGTGTTCTTGTTTGTCTACCTCTGGCCTAAATTGAACACACATTTTGAGTTTGTATGTGATAAATAATTTGTTACATTTGTTTATGCAGTGTCTTGCGAAAATATTCAAACCCCTTTATTTTATTTACGTTTTGTTATGTTGCTGCCTTATGTTAAACTGCTTTAAATAACTTCTTATTTCTAAATCAGTCTCCTAAAAAATGATTCCATGATGTGGAAATGATTCCATTGCATAAGTATTCATTCTGGGACACTTGAAATTTAGCTTAGGAGCGTTCCAATTGCCTGTAGATGTTACTACACTATGAGTGGAGTTAACATGTGACAAAAGGCACACATCTCTCAATAAAAGGTTTAACAGCTGAAAAATGTGTATCAGAGCAAAAAACACACCTGAGGTCAAAATAACTGCCTGTAGAGCTCATAGACATGATTGTGTCAAGCCACACATCTGGGGAAGTGTTCAAAAAAAATTCTGCTGCATTGAAGGTTCACAGAAGCATGTAGCTATCATTATACATAGTGGAAGATGTTTGGAACAACTAGGACTCTTCCTAGAGCTGGCCTCCTGGCCAAACTGGTGACCAAGAAGCTGATGGTCACTTTAGTTGAGCTCCATGATCACATGTAGCAACATGTTTGAAGGAAACCAGGGACTGCTCATCGCCTGCACAGTAGTATCCCAAAAGTAAAGTATGGAGGTAGCAGCCTCATGTTGTGGGCTGTTTTTCAGTGGCAGGGGCGTAGGGAGTAGAAGGAAAGCTTGACACAACAAAATATAGAGATAGCTTTAATGAAAACCTAGTCCAGGGCATTCAGAAAATCAGACTGGGCAGGTTCACCTTCCAACAGGACAGTGACCCTAAGCACACAGCAGAAGTGGCTTATAGACAACTCTGTGAATGTCCTTGAGTGGCCCAACCACAGCCTGGACTTGAACCCATTTCTGGAGAAACCTGAAAATGTCTATCAACCCCCATTCAACCTGACAGAGCTTGAGAGGTAAAGAGGTGAGGTGAAGAATGGCCAAATGCAGATGTGCACATCTTGTCACATCATACCCAAAAAGACTTGAGGTTTTAAGGGTGCTTCAACTAAGCAGCATGTTAAAGGTATGAATACTTTTGAATTGTAGTTATTTCCTTTTTTTTTTTTAAATTTGCAAAGTCAAAATCAAAAATCAGTTTTTCGCTTTGTCTTCATGGTGTATGGAGTGTAGATTAATGTGGGGAAAGAAGTTAACATAAGGCTTCAACATAACAAAACATGAAAAAATGAAGGGGTTTGAATACTTTTGCAAGACACTGTATATTTGTTTACATGTTCTAACATACTTTTTCTTGCATTTCTTTTCAGATTCACCTAAACAGTAAAGGCCTGATTTTCTCAGTTGGGCTGCTGCTGGCATCTGTGTTTCTCACGGTATGTGAGAGCTTTTAAAAACACTTATTCAAACAAATGTCCTTTGAAATTGATCCTCGTCTACCATCTTTCCCTCTCAGGTTCTCGGTGTACATTTGAACAAGTGGAAGCTGGACAAGCGTTTGGGTTTCGTTTGTTTGCTGATGTACGCTGTCTTCCTGTGTTTCTCCATCCTCATCGAGTTCAACATATTCACCTTCGTCAATTTGCCCACCTGCCGCGAGGAATGAGACGGTTCCTTTTCCCGGCCCTGGCCCTCCCTCCTTGACCTTGTGAGGACAATGGCACAAGTCCTCGCTCAGAGGCAGACCGGCTCTCGTTCTGAAGGGATATTTATTTATTGATCTAGCTGATCCTCTATCGATCCTCTCTTTTTCTTTCCAATGGGTGCAATATTGACGGAGTCTCTGGATCTGTGGTGTTACAAGAGGAGAGAGAGGATGTGTGTGTGTGAAGAACGGTCCTGTTGACTGATATAAAGACTGTTCTAACGGGACAAAAACGTGGTAAATGATGACTACTGCCTGGTTTGATGTGAATACTTTTTTTTTCCAAAATATTTTGCATATTACATATTTAAAGAATATGATGTAAATGTATTTGTTTTATTAGCTGCTATATGACTGAAGAAGTGGCTGGACTCATTAATATCGGTGAAATTATAGATTTATGAGGGTTCGTTATTTTACTGAAAGGTACTGGTGACCTCTAGGAAATACTTGTATACAGTCCTCCTTTTAATTTGGGCATTACCAAGTCACCTTCATATTACAAGACTGATCTGGACGTCAGGGTCATTAGTGTCTACATTTTTCCGACGAGAATATGTTTACGGTGCAGAGGAGGTAATAAAACCGAAAGGTCAGATCAAAATTGTCGCTTTTAGAAAAGCAGCGGGCATTTGTTTGCACCTGTGTGGAAACATGTTGGAACGCTACTACCAACATATTTATGTTTAGTGAGACGATATTCTTGTGTGATACATTGGGGTTTCTATAGATGTGTTTATGAAATTTCTTTTGTCTTTAACACTCTGTATATACTGAAACAGAGAAAGGTTTATTTATTAATTTATTGAGAACTATTTATGCACATTACTTTCCTACGACGTACTGAAACAAAACCAACCCACAGCTGTCCCAAAGAAGAGACCGTTCTGGAGTTTCAGCCGGGCTACGCCGTTTTGTCCTTCAGAGCTTGTGTGTCAGCCTTTTCTACTGGATTCCTTCTCCTTCATCTCTGAATATTATGCACCCTTTTAGATGCACCTTTGACTTAATGCGTAAAACAGTTTCTACTATTTGATATCGGTGTGACATGACGTCAGAGGCAATTGTAGAGATTTTTTGAACATTCAAAACTTTGGCAGGCAAGTAAGGGAAAATATATAAATATATATATATTTTATACTTAACCGTTTTGACATTTAAGATGGATCTGTTCCCATTTTAGAGCGAATGGAGTGAGCGAGGCACAAACCTAAGAAGCTGATTAGCAGGAACGTGTCCTGGTAAAATGAAGCTAACGTCTATTTAACGTTGATAAGACTGTTTCAGCGTCAAACCGTAGATGTAAATCAATGAGATTTCACTCTAGAAGAGGTCAAGTCATTTTTCTCTTAGCATGCCGCTCTAATCCGGGAATTTTCTTTGAAGAAATCCTCTCTCAGCAGAACAAGGATCAGAATTCATTTCCAAGGATGCAGTTAATAATACGGATTTTATCCTGATGTGTCCGGGGCTCATTTCTCGCCCTTCTTTTAGAAGGACTATTTAAATACTTTGTTTTGTACGCCTCTGGTTCTGGGGATTTGAAAAAGACACCGCCATAATGCATCACAGCTGTAAGCTTTTAACTGTGGCACAACGTGTGGATGCGTGGACTTTTTCTCCTAACGGAGGTTTTTTAGTGAGCTGACAAAGTAGCGATTCTTTGGACTGTTTTAGTCTAGATAGCAACTTCATGCAGGTTTTCTAGTCTGACGGCACATTACAGGGAAATTTTTGTGTTTTATGCACTGGGTGTCTAACTGTTTGTCATATTTTAAGAATAGAATTTAGGTGACTTAGAAACATATCTGGAAGAGTATTGCAGCAAAGTATTTTTTATCACAAAACTTGTATTTTGTAACGCGAAATGTTTAGAAATTCTGTAGAGTGTGCTTCAAGTGAATCTGCATATTTATCCTTTAGATCATAAAACTAATTTGTCAGCTTACTGTCAGAGCATGTTTAAAAATCAAAGGTCACACTTTGTAGGGCATTCTTTTCAATGATGTAAAAAAAAGAAAGAATATATTAGCAAATATGAACACAATATTTCGTTTTCTGTATCAGTCATAGTAGACATCGAGGCCTAGGTTACTTTCCAAAAATGCAACAGCAGGTCTAGGGTTTAAGCAATGTGATATTCCTGATAAATATAAGCTAGGTGTAATCCAAGTAGGGCGTACAAGCTGTGTTTGGATGCTGAAGATTGTTAGTTTATTCTTTTCTTCTTTGCAAGGCAGGGTATTATAAGAAAGATGTCGGGAAGGCAGGGTTTATTGAAAGTTTTGTTCATGAAATGCAATAATGTTTAGATTAATTACTGTGTTTGTATTTTTCTTGTAAATCCTAAACATGACACATCACATTCTTTGAATCGTATATATATATATATGCTACTATATATTTCAGTAAGGTTTAATAGAGTTTGTGCACTCTATGCTTGATATTAAAGATAGTAAAATTGGCTTTCAATGCAACTCTAATGATCCAAAATCTATGAATACTGCTGCTTACAGATTGTGGCACATTAATGCCTTTGTTTATGGTTGCAATATCAACCATACTAATCAGATTCAATGATTATAACATACTGATAAATGCTGTTTGGTCATCATCACTTCTGGAAATCAAAGCGCTGCTGTTCATTTGTACGCACAAATATTATATAATAATAATAATTATTATAATAATAATAAATAAATAATGAGGGCATGCACAACCAATTAGCCCACAATTAGACAAGTTTCCCTCATATTTCCTTTTCTTGTCTGCTGATATTACTTAATGGATTCAGGCATATTTAAAAATGTGACTTTTACAGGGTGATGCATTGCTGATGTACATAATTATACATACATGAAAATGTCTTCATATTTTTGTCTTTGCCTGTATATCCGTTGACTATATTTTCATAGATACTGTACAATGTTTGGGTCCTTTATTTGTTTCTTTTATTTTTTTGTTGTTGTTGTGTTGAGGGTTTGATTAAACACCCTTGGTTTGCTAAATCGCATGGGATATTTTAATATAAGGAATTATTTATGTTCATTACTATTACACATTGTTGAGCACTGGACGGACAGCAGTGAAATTAGACCTCTTAGATTATTGCATGTTTTCTTTGTTTTCTTTCTCTTTTTTTTCAATGGAAAACTGCTGGGCTTTTGATTCTCCAATGAAAGCATAAAGTAGATATTTCATTCGAAGTAACTGATGTCTTCTGCATTTCAGGAGTCATAAAAAGAATGGTGGTTGGCTTTATGTACTAAAATATTTTGTTCAGGTGTTTCAGTTGTATATCAGAGTACATTTTTGCTACTTGAGCATAATTAAAATGATCTTTGCTGAGGTAAACACTATTGTTCGCATATTGTCATTTCAGCCGTAATGGCATGCATAAATACACACGTTGGTTTCGGGCATCTAATAAATACAATTTATTTAAGGAGATAATATTTCCTAAACCTCAAACATACCCCAAACCTTACACAAACCTGGTGATATTAGTAGATTTAAAGCAAAACACTAGATTATGCCTCCATGCCAGAAATATCTCCAGACACTAGATCCTGTCAGAAAATATCTGTTTTGTATTTCAAAAGAACAACTAGTCTCCACAGTTGTCTAATACCCAAAGCTTTGTCTGGTACCTAACTGTATTAGTTTTATCTGCCAAAAAGTTGAAAAGAAGAAGAAGAAAAAAAAGAGCAGAGTTTATTGAATAATCTCAGTTGTGTATGTTTCAATGTTCAGACTTCGTCTGACCAGTGCAAATCCAGCCAGTGTTATTATATCACAAGCAATAGCGATGGAAAATTACTGCCTCACAACACCATCATGTGACGTTAAAATCCTTGAAATTGAGACATTCTCTTATCTCTTACTCGTGAAGACAAATATTCCTTGAAACCACACAACCATAAGACTAAACAGCAACAAAAAAAAATGGAATAAAATAAAATTGAATAAATATATATATATAATGTAGCCAAATATGTAGAAACACATCTCAAATAACATATTAGGCTACAGCTCCGAACAGTTATGGAAATACTGAAACGAAAACATGGATGTCAGTGAGTGTGTAAGAGAAAGAAAGAGCTTGCCTGCATATTTAAACTAATTCTAACTTAATCTACTGCAGTTTGCAATGTATAAAATTTTAACTTAGTAATACATTTGTCTGTTTAAGTACTATTTATATGGTTTATTTACAACCATCTCAACGTTTCGTATCCTTATTTCACAAAGAACACACAAAAAAGACGTAAAACTAAATAAAATGAAAGTGACAAAGATTATATTAGTAGTAATCAGCAAAAGGCT
>JAHKKF010487301.1:0-11664 GCA_019740295.1 Labeo calbasu | reverse complement strand
CATCCTTGGTGAATAAAAGTATTAATTTCTTTAAAAAAAAAAAAGAAACAATAAAAATGTACTGACCCCAAACTTTTGAACGGTAGTGTATATATATAAAAAAAAACAATGTGCTGCATAATATATTTGTGGAAATTTTTGTAACTTTATAAATTACTTATTGGTCTTATTTGAGCAATTTAATGCCACTTTGCTGAATTAATTTCTTCAGAACGCCTTACAAATGCAAGGTAGTTCATCTAATTAGATTACTAGATCATTAGATTATTACTTTTTGGTTGCAAAACAACAAATGTATTTATTTTAAACTTCTACATTTGGCATCAGTCTAAAAAACATTGTCTTTGCATCATAAATCACCTGACCTACAAAACCAAAAACCTTTTCAAATACTTACCTTGCTGCAAATTTTATTGGCTGAAAAGCTGAAAATCGGTTGACATATTTTGATAGTATATACTATTATACCACCATTTAGGCCGTGCTACTGTACTTTCAAGTAAAGCTAATGTATTTGTGAACAAGGAAAAGTGAAGAGGGGGGAGTACAGAGCCTTGTGGCACACCTTTGTTGATGGCCAGAAGGTGGGAGGTGAACTTCATCTGCCTTCTATAAAATCGAGCAGCCGGCAGCACTTGGCTGGCTCAATGCCCATATTTCTGTTTAAGAAGGTGGGTGATATTGAAAACAAAAGTGAAGTCAAAGAACAGGACGCATGCTTAGGTGTTTATTGTCTCCGGGTGATGTAATGTGCAGCGTGTCGAAGATGCCAGGTCAATGGCAGCCTCCATCAATATACATGAGTGGGCGGCTGTTTTCAAATGCGAACTCTACTTTGAGATTTCAAAGACGATCCTGAGGGGAAAATGTGGTTCTTCTGCCAAGGGTTGTTCGATAGAAGGTGTATATAATAGTATAAAATATTAACTTATTAAATAATTCAGATGAGGCTTTTGAATGCCAAATAAATTGGTTAACAACCATTCAGATTTCTGTGTGTGTATTGGGATATACTTGTTTTGTATTTTGCCTATAGCATCTTTATACTATGATATGTTTACTCTGGCTACTGCTCAGAGACATTACGCATATTCATGTTTTTGTAGGATTTTCATCTTGCTTTTGGAACTAGAGATACAGCATCTATTGTGTCCATGGTTGCTAAGAAGTTTTCCTCTGTTTTGTTTTTGAAGGTATGGGCTGTTTGAGAAGCAGCTCACACTCCTTGAGGAGGCCGAAGGAGGCTTTGATCAGTTCACACGCAGCTATAAGAGTTACGGAGTACAGCGGATGCCAGACAACAGTCTTGTCTTTAAGGAGTGGGCCCCGGCCGCCGAAGCTCTGTTTCTCACTGGAGACTTCAGTACGTCTTTTCTCATTCTAAGGCCTTTTCCCAAAAGCCCTAGGCGCTTGCTGTCTTCCCGTCGAGTAGGACTGCAGCGATTTTTGTTAGATCTCGAATCTCATTAAAATTAAGCGTTAAGCAAAAATGCAATATTAAGTTTAGCCAAAGCTTAGAAGTTAAGAAGCTAAAGTTCAGCTAAATGTGTCATTGCATATACCATATTTAAATATGTTTAGTAAAATTCTAAAATAATGATTATTTAATGTAAATGAATATGGTGCTATGCTCTTAAAATGGAACACTCAGTTTTATATAATATGTAGTAAGGTAAAATAATTGATTTAGTAAAAATATTTAATTTATTATACAAATAAAAGTCTCTGCTCATCAACAGTGAGTATTATAATGTACTGTACTACTCATAGCATGTAACAGTTTTATTTAGAAATAGGGTAAAATTTGATCTATTTTCCAAGGTAGTATATTTAGTAAAAATAAAATGTATTAAAAAGTTTAAAACTTTAATAATGACTATTTTAATGGCTATAGTCTACTATACTTAAACTGCAGCAGTTTTTTTATGTAAACAATAAAGCAGAAACAAACAAAAAAATTAATTTCAGATTTTGTATATTTAGTAACATTAAAATGTAATATACAAGTATAATAGTTTGTACATTATTAATGAGGATTTTAATGGCTTAAATTTTAAAATGCACTTAATGCAACAGTTTTATGCATAAAATAAGAAATGTACATATGTCAGCCATATGTCAGGATTTGAAGGCATAACTACATATTTTCAGATTTTGTATATTCAGTAAAATTAAAATGTAATCTATAATTGAATGCAATGTTCAGTTTTATATAATATGCAAATAGTAAGGTAAAATAATTTATTATACAAGTAAAAGTCTACATCAATAATAATTATTATAATGGCTTAAAATAAAGCTATACTGTACTACTCATATAAACATAATTTTATTTAGAATAAGACAATATATATATATATATATATATATATGTGTGTGTGTGTTGTATATTTAGTAAAAGTAACATATAGTATACTAATATAATACATTAATAATTATTGTAATGCCTTAAAATATTAAGCTATACTTAGCTTTACTATATGCAACAGTTTTTTAATCAATAATAAAGGAAAAAAAAATAGATTGAATTTTAGATTTTGTATATTTAGTAACATTTAATATAACGTACAAGTATAATACATGTGATTATAATTTTAATGGCTTAAAATGTTAAGCTATACCTTACTATACTTAAAATGCAACTGTTTTTATGTAAAAAACAAATAATTATAATAATAAAAACATCAGATTTTGTATATTTAGTAACATTAAAATGTAATGTACAAATATAATAATTTGTACATTATTAATGATTTTAATGGCTTAAAATATTAAACTACACTTAAAATGCAACTGTTTTATACAAAAAAAAAACATTTTTTGTGTACAGATTTTGTGTATTCTGTAAAATATAAATGTAATCTACAAGACACTGTACATTAATATTGATTATTTTAATGGACTAAAATATTAAGCTATATGTAAGCTCTTGAAAGTTTAACCATTTTCAGTAAATACGTTAAAATATTCTAATTTTCAGATGTTGTATATTCAGTAAAATTAAAATGTATAACGCTGTGGATCAGTAATGATTAATTTAATGCCATAAAATATTAATCTGCTGTGTTTAATCTCCAACACGGTTTTATGAAACAATAAGGTAGGATACTTGTGTTGTGCAAATATTGGAGTGTTTTCTAAAAAGCATTGTTAGAAACTTTTCCGCTTTGTCACAATTCATTATTCAGAAAGTTTTGTTATTGTACTGATATTTTGTTCCTTTGCAAAATTCATAAATCATACAAGAGTTAGTCTGCCTATTCATCTATATCTTATGTCAATTTGTGGTTGACTGTTTGTTCTCTATGACAGATCATTTTTTTCATCTTAAACCAGATGAAAGAACATTGTGCTCAGGTTAAGACAAAAAGGAAGAATCCCTTCAAGGTTATCTGAATTGCCTACAAGACTGAATGCAGTCAGTCAGTCAGTCAGTCAGTCACTAAGGGCCTTTCTTTTGAAATCTTTTGTTTGTCAAAAGTCTCGCATAATGATTTCTCACCAAGAAAATTCAGGATTTGAAGGCATTTGCTTGTCTTTTCTAGTCATTAGGAAGTGCAAGCTTTTTCTTAAAGAAGTAATGAGCCAGACTTTACAGACTGCAGGCCAAATTCTGTAGTCTTTGATCGCATGGTAGAACGTACATTGCTTTTGAATAAACAAACGGTTGTTAGTAATTTTATCAGAGAGAATACAGATTAGGAAACAGATAAGCATCACTATTACTGTTGCTTAGGATTTGAACAAACCACTAACACTAATTATTAAAACTTGCCGCACATTGTGCAAAAGACATGAATGGTAATTCAAATCTTGCAAATTGTTGAAGATTGCAAATCCCAACATAGGCTTATCGGATTCATTTCATTTCTGAAGAACTGAATAAAACAAACAAACAACAACAACAAAAAAACATGTATGAATTACTGCAGTTTTCAGTTGAAATGAACCCTAGAGGCAATAAAACTATGACAACTTTTATTCCTTTTCGCACAAAGTATCATGTATCAGGTTGATGATAGGACCCAACACTACTGTAGCGTATTTTTTACTCACCCATGAATCCTAGGTGTATATGACTTCCTTCTTTCAGATGAATGCAATCGGAGTTATATTACAAACTATCCTGGCACTCCCAAGCTTTACAACGATATAGATGAGTGTGTTTCTCTTCATCAGTCCAAAACAACTCAATAAAGTGCATTCATCCATAATAAAAGGCCTCCTGTAGCGAATCGGTGCATTTTTGTAAGGAAAATATCCATATTTAAAATGTTGTTATTATGGGAAGTAGGGGTCTGCCTAAATAGTGAATCCGTATTTGGAAAGGCACAGAAAATGAACAACGCGTTCTAGGGGTGTGTGATATATATCGTCTGCGATAATATCGCAATTGTTGTTTTAACGATGTTAAATTTGACATTATCGAGTATTTTGCGAAAACCATTTAAAACCCCTTCAGAGTGCAGTGCACGCATTATGAGAAGTCTAGATTAGTGCGCATACGCATTTAACAGTGCATTCTTTCACTGCATGATTCAGTCTATTAAAATACATTTAGAATGATCACAAATTCAAGACATGGGGACAGAAAATGTGTAGGTTTATTCCACTTCATATATTTAATCAATATCACACGAAGAGTGCTGTTTTCTTCTCCAAAAATTAGCATGATTGCAAATGTGATATTGATTTATTTTATTTTATTTTATTTTATTTTATTTTATTTTATTTTATTTTATTTATTTTATTTATTTTATTTTATTTTTTACAACAGTGTAATAGACAAGAATTAAGAGACTTATGTTATAGACAGAATATTGCCTGTTTTTGCTCAATTTCGCCAACAAAAATAATTTCAAACACAGCCACAGCACTGTGTTGCATCTCTGAGCAAAATTACGGTGTTTTGGTTCCTGAATGATTCAACGTTTAAATGACGGTTCAGTGGCAATGACTCGCTTATTAACTGTGACTTGCAGCTACCTACTGGCGTTTTTTTATTCCACATTTAAAGTATCTTTTAAATCATTTCAGATATCAGTATTCAACGTTTTATGTTTAAAATATCAAAACATTATTTATGCATTTGTAACTGCAGGTTAAATGCATTCATGACCTGCACTGAACAGTTTGTAAATACATCTACAGTCATGTGAAAAAGTTAGGACACCCTATTGAATTCCATGGTTTTCCGTATCAGGACATCATTAAAAAAAGGTCCTTGGCTGGTCTTAAAAATGTAAAAATAAAACCTCAGATGAACAACAACACATGACAAATTGCACCGAGTCATTATTTACTGAACAAAAATAAAGCCAAAATGGAAATGGTGTGTGACAAAGTTAGGACACCCTTACTGTTAACATTGGAATTAAGAGGGTAAATAACAGTCAGGCACTGCTAATCAAATGCCTTTACTGATCATCAGCAAGTCTGAGCGCCTCTAGTTTGCTGGTCTGGAGCCTTCAGATGTGTGTTAACACAATGCCAAGGAGGTAAGACATCAGCAGTCATGTTAGAGAAGCAATTGTTTCTGCCATCAATCTGAGAAGAGTAATACGGCCATTTCCAAACAATCTGAAGTTTATTCACAAGTGGAAGACATTTAAAACAGACACCTCTCCTTCCAGGAGTGGTCGTCCCAGAAAATTCACCCCAAGATCAGACTGTGTAAAGCTCAGAGAAATGGCAGACAACCCAAGAACTACACATCAGACTCTACAGGCCTCACAATACCATTAGAAAAATATGGGACAAAAATGGCATGTTTGGAAGGCTTGGCAAAAGAAAGCCTCTTCTATCTAAAAAAAACATTGCTGTACAGTTTAGGTCTGCAAAGCTGCATCTGAACAAATCACAAGTCTTCTAGAATGTTCTTTGAACAGACAAGACCAAAGTGGAGATATTTGGCCGTAATGCACAGCGCCAAGTTTGGTAAAAACCTAAAGAGCATATCAGCACAAACACCTCATACTAAAAGACAAGCATGCTGGCTTGTTTTGTAGCCACAGGTCCTGGGCACCTCACAGTCACTGAGTTGACCATGAACTCCTCTGTATATCAAAGTATTCTAGAGTCAAATGCGAGGGCATCTGTCCGACATCTAAAGTTGGGCCAAAATTGGGTCATGCGACAGGACAATGATCCCAAGCACACCAGCAAATCTACAACAGAATGGCTGAAAATAAAAGAATCAAGGTGTTGCAATAGCCCAGTCAAAGTCCAGAGCTCATCCTGACTCAAATGCTGTGGTGAGAGCTGCGCATATGCAAATGCCCACAAACCTCAATAAACTGGAGCAACTTTGAAAAGAAGAGTGGTCCAAATTCCTCCAGACTGATGTGAGAGACTGATAAAGTCACAGAAAACGAATGCTTCAAGTTATTGCTGCTAAAAGTGGATCTACAGGCAATTGACTCATAGGGTGTCACACATGGCCTTTCCCTCTTGGCTGTATTTTTCTTAAATAAATAATGACACTGTTTGATATGTCATGTGATGATGTTTATCTGAGGATTTATTTTCCAAATTTTAAGACCTGCCAAGGACCAGATAATTTTTTATGTCCTGATACAGAAAACCATGAAATTCAATAGGGTGTCCTAACTTTTTCACATGACTGTAAATGCCACTTCAAATGCAGCTTCTGTGTTTCCTTTGCATTACAAAGACAAATTTTGTCGATACTGATTTAATGTGCTTGGTAACAACCCAAATGTAAGAATTTGACACAAAAGATAATGCACACTTTTAGGAAAAAGGGCTTTTTAAAAGTCCCATAAAAGGTAAAAATGTATTTAAACTTATTGGAAAAGATTCATTTCTATCAGTGTGAACTGACCACCATTAAATAAATAAATAAATAAATTAGGAGTCAGCTGTCATGGTAGTCCTTAAGATACCAGCACAATACCGCACTCAGCGTTAGAGTACATAATATATATTTCACTTATCACATAAACAGAGTAAGGTGAGACGACTGACAGGACGATGGCGAATGATTTGCAGATTCTGAGCACCACTGGCAAACATCTAATCTTGTAAAATATGTGTTAAGTAGGCCTACTGCCATGTAATATCTATGAAATCTAATGAAAGTAAAACACAAGCATGCATTCAAAAGTGGTTTCAATGCCCGTCAAAATTAATAATGACTCCCTGATGCCCACAATTTATATACAGTATAATTACCCAATATAACTGCGAGACAAAGCATTCAAATATATTTTTTTCCTCCCATCTCATATTAAGGAGTTTCGTAGTACACATCATTTCCTTTCTGAACACGTTATTCAGATTCAAGCACATCCGGGAAGTGTAAAGTATTTTTGATTTATTAGGAAGTTTATAGTTACTAGGAAACATTAGGATTTTTTTTTTTTTGAGTCAGGACTACCTTTACTATAGACTGGTGTGTTTTTGTATTTAAATACTGGTGCATTTGATGTCTAGTGTGCTCAAAGAAATCTGATGAAAAATTGTGAATCGTGATTAAAAATTTAATCGTGACCCCAAGAATCAATTTGAACCCATTTGAATTGAAAAACGTAATAATAATGTGACATGGTCACGTATTGAATGTGTGCTTTAGCACCACTCTCTGGACTTTTCACTTCTGCCACGAAATGTAAAAGTGAGGTACGTAATTACGGTGTTGCAGAAATGTATATAGAGGTACGCATTTTCATGAGCCTGGTTTCAATTTTATGATTATGAATGTAATTGCTAATGTAATTTAGCACATCCCAATTTCCCTTTCTCAGCAACCACTCAGAACACCCTAGCAATGTTACAACAATACACTAAAAAGCACTCATAGCATCTTTGCAAATGCTTTGCACCATCACTGCAGGTTTTATACAGACAAGTACCACTCAGTTTTTCTTCAGAAAATGTACAAATCTAGTGTAGATAATACCATGTATTAAACAGGGAAAGTTTTTAACTGAAATTCCTTTTTCTTAATAGATGACTGGAATAATTTTTCACATCCCTACGCTAAAAAGGACTTTGGGAAATGGGAGCTGCACATACCCCCAAAAGAGGACAAGACACCTGCTGTCACTCATAACTCCAAGCTGAAGGTGAGCAGACGCATTAGCTGGTTTGTTTACTTCATTAGCCTGAATGAGGCGCTGAGGTATCATGAAGCCTTTATGCGCTGTGAAGATGGCTTTAATATTCAGCCGTTTTATGGATGACATGTCAGTGTTAAGGATACAGCAACAGCTGTGACTTTCAAGCCATTTGATGCTCTTCAACAGCATATGTTTTTAATAACGCCGCTCCAATTTGGAGTTTCACACCCATGAGGTTTAAAACACAGAGCTTTAATTTTAAACAAATTGAAGCGTGGTCCTGCGGGATCACTTGGACTTTTCACTCAGTTGAAGATTGTACATTCAATTAAAGTCAACAAGCTGAATGGACTTTATTTACTTTAACACACATTGATATTACTGTGAACGATTCATTCGTGCATGTTATTCAAAGAAAAAAGGCACAGCTGTAGCTGAGGTGGCCGGGGAGGAGGTTAGGTTTAGGCCCCGGGGTGGGGGAGTCTCTATATCTCTGGCCCCCAGGGGTCTTTTGACTTGGGGCTGGTGGCATTGTGTAGAGGTCACGGAGGTCTGCCAGGGTCCAGGGTTTGGTCTGGTTTGACCCTATGTCTGGGGAGTTATTGCCATTCGAATTTGAACTTGAGGGGGCTGTATCTCCGGCCCTCTGGGGTTTATTGACTTGGGTTTTGAAGCATTGGATAGGGGGAGTTGGGGTCTCTGGACCCCGAGTTTGGTTTGGTTTGGCATGTACACACAGGCACTTCATGGAGGGTGGACATTTGGCCCAAACCCCCCGTTGACACTTTTTTCAAGCCTAGATTCCACCAGGGTCTCTGCCCTGCCAAGCCTGTCCCAAAAGGGCAAGGGTATATTGGCCTGCGGTTTCTCAGAGGACCCCTGCTTTTTCTGGTCCGTGTTTTTGGCCAAGAGTTCAAAACCTAAGTCCACAAAATTACGGATCAGCCAAAATCGTGATGGCATGTAAAAATACCCTCACCCAGTCAGCCCTCCTCCAGGGTCGCAGCCCGATTCCTGACATGCCCGAGGACAAGGTGCCCTGCCCGGTATACCCCCGCGCCTTGTAGAGAGTGTATTTTTTGGCCCAAGCCAAATTTCACAATTAGTCATTTTTTCAAGCCCAAATTTTTCCAGGGCCTCTGCCCTGACGACCAATCTGAAAAGGGCGAGGGTACATGGGCCTGCGGTTTCTCGAAGGGCCCCTGCTTTGCCTGGTCCGTGTTTTTGGCCAAGCGTTCAAAACCACAAATCCACAAATTTACGCATCAGACGAAATCGTAATGGCACGTAAAAACACCCTCGCCCAGTCAACCTTTCTCCAGGGTCGCGGCCCGATCCCCGACATGCCCGGGGACAAGGCGTCCTGCCCGGTATACTCCCACGCCTCATAGAGGGTGTACTTTTGGCCCAAGCCCTCCTTTCACAATTAGTCATTTTTTCAACTCCAAATTCTACCAGGGTCTCTGCCCTACCTGGCCAGTCTGAAAAGGGCGAGGGTACATGGGCCTGCGGTTTCTCGGAGGGCCCCTGCTTTTTCTGGTCCGCGTTTTTGGCGAAGTGTTCAAAACCACAAATTTACGCATCAGGCGAAATCGTGACGACACATAAAAACACCCTCGCCCAGTCAACCCTCCTCCAGGGTCGTGGTCCAATCCCCGACATGCCTGGGACAAGTATATGCTATGGTATGAATCACATCGCATCTCTTTTCAAGATTTTGATTAAACCAAGTAATGTTGATTCATTTTGTGATGCCTTTATAGCCATTTTGGATCTTTTAAGTTTTAGTTGCCAGGACTTTTAATGTAGGGACAGAAACCTCTCAATAAAAATACCTACATTTGTGTTTTGAAGGTTAAGTAAAGTCTCATGAGGGTGAGTAATGATGACAGAATTTTCATTTTTACATGAGCTCTTTAACTGATGTAGTTAATTCATTTTACCAAATGGAACCATAAGATCCTTAACCTTAAAAAGTTCACCCAAAGATGAATTTAGGCATCTTTACACAGCAAAGGCGGCACAGAAACCGAATCTGAAGCGGCATAAAACCACGAAAATGTGCATTTTAATGCTGTTCTGAAGCGGCATAAATGCATTTACACAGGAATTAAAATAGTGGGAAATATACATCTTTTAAACTACCACTAACTAAATTGTTGTATAACTACAATTTTAAAATTAGTTTTAACAAAAGCAAATGCTATAAAATTAAATAACGAATATAAAAAAGAACAAACAATATAAAACAGGAAATAACAAAAAAAACCATTTTAAAATGTAACGGCAATAAATGTAAATTTCCTGCGAGTGCTACAGTGTATCTGCGTTGGACGGTTTGTCACAATGTTAGCTTCAGACAAGACGACGAACAAGACGATGGTGGAATTTTGGCAGTGTTTTTTATTTGAAAAAGCCTGTTGACTTTTGCAATTATCTATGGTTATTTTCTTATTTATTTCGTTCTACGGTGTTTGCTGATTTTTACTTTGTGTAATTTATTTCTTATTCGTTTTGATAATAAACGTTCTACGTTTCTTATATTTATTTGGTCCCTTTTATGTAGGCCTAGCCTAAGTTATGTTTTTTATATTAGGCATATAGCATGGTGTAAGCTATTTGTATTCGTTTTGTTAATAAGTTCCATGATTCATTTATAGGCTAACTGAGTTTAACGTTGTATTTTGTTGTTGCTTGAATTGGATTCAAGCAATTGACGCGGAATGCCGCTAATTTAAAAGTGAAAGTAAAATGTGCACTGTGCATTAGCTATATAAAAGCAAAGGAAAGCGAGTGAAAAGAGAGAAATTGAAGATATGTGCCATTGAAGTTCGGAGCCAGTTTCCTACTTTCCTCAACCGAACAGTTAACTTGCAAAAGTGGGAAAATAACGAAAAGAGAGTCCTCTCTATCAAGACAAGCTGAGAATCATGAGTCGCGACTCGCGAGGATATGGGGCTTAAATCGAAATTAATTTACCCCAAACGTACTTATTCTACCCACTAAAATAATAAGATAATATAAGTAAAATGAAAAAAAAAAGAATTGAAAATGAAATCATGATTGGCTCTCATCATGACTGTTTCGCATTTCATTTACACCGAATCAAAACAGCATTGCATCGCCTTTGATACTAGGGACTGAGGCGGGTCAGACCCGGCATATTTTAGGTCTGCTTTAATGTGGCATTGCGTCTTTACACTGAATTCTGAGCCGACACAGACCCGCTTTAGAGCAGCCTTAAATCGGGTGTGTAAAGATGCCTTTATACTACCACATCTTCTGTTAAACACAAAAGATATTTTGAAATTTTAAATGTAAACTGTACTTGAAAAAAACATTTTTTTTTTTCAAAATCATATGAAACCAACGTAAAGAATACATTACTAAGAACTTGACACGTATTTTAAACCCTATTATTTTATTTTATTTTATTTTATTTTATTTTATTTTATTTTTATTTTGTAATGAAACTTTATACCACCACTTGTTCCAAACCTGTAGGAGTTTCTTTCTTCTGTTAAACACAAAAGAAGAAGTAAACTAAATGTAAACTATTCTTCAAAACTAAATGAAATGAAAT
>JAHKKF010487286.1:0-12776 GCA_019740295.1 Labeo calbasu | reverse complement strand
AAAAATTTGTTGAGTCAACTTAAAATAATTTGTAACCTGGCTGCCTTAAAATTTTAAGTTCAGTCAACTCAAAAAAGTTTATTCAACTTGAAATGTTATTTGAGTTGAATCAACTTCAAATTAAGGCAGCTGGGTTACTTACCCATCTGTTAAGTTTAGCTAACACAAATATCTCAGTTGTTACTTAGTACAACTTAACATTTCAAGTTGACTTAACTTATTTTAGTTGACTGAACTTAAAATTTTAAGGCAGCAGGGTAACAAATTGTTTTAAGCTGACTCAACAAATTGTGTTTTTTATTTTTTACAGTGTATGTATTATTTAAAGCAAAACTAGTCTCCTCCACTGTCATTTTTTTTTTACAAATCCTCGTTTTGTACTTCTAATTTGTGACTGGTGTTTTGTTTCGCTCTCTGCTGCACTTCCGCGTTCGCCACTTTCTCATGAACACGCATATGACAGCTAGCGGAAACTAAAGATTACAGTTAATAAAGTTTTAAATATTTACATTTTTCTTACACAAACACACCAATTGACTTCAAGAGGCCTTTTTTAACACCCTGGAGCCGTGTGGACAATGTTGCCAAGGCCGTGGATTTCCGGCGGAATTGGGCTACTTTAACACAGTTGCCGCAGTTGTTTTTCATGTCCGTGGGTTGAAGTGTCCCCAATAATATGATATTTAGCCCCTGGAATCCGAATTTTATCAATCAGGGGAACCCTACCAAAATACGCATATTTTACCCCTCTAGTTTTGGGGTAGTTTAGCAAATGGGCGGGTTTTGTTGTGAAAACCTGGCAACCCTGCATGTGGAATACTTTTTATGATGGATAGACAAACTTTTTTGGGCTTCAAAATCTCAACAGCCATTCACTGCCATTATAAAGCTTGTAAGAGCCAGGACACTTTTTAATATAACTCGAATGTTTTGGTCTGAAAGAAGAAAGACATATACACCTAGGATGAATTGAGGGTGAACAAAATCATGAGGTAATTTTCATTTCTGTGTGCACTATCCCTTTCACTAGCATAAAAATACTCAGTATGCGATTTTAAGCACAGCTGAATTATGCTGTTGAATACTGCATATTATGGCAAAAGCAGTAAAAATTACCAGAGCATGCCAATTAGGTCAGAATTAGCATACTTTGCAGAATAAGTCGTATGTTATAAATGATATTTAGAACACACCTATTGTTTCTTATAGAGTCATAGCAGCAGAACTCATTTGTCTGGGATTGGTCTGGCCACCAGTAAAAGATCTGAGTGAACCAATCATCACATTCACAGTGTGTTGTTCATTGTTTCACTTCCCCCTCTGGCTTTAGCAATTAGGTGTCAGATGTGGAATAAGCACATCATGTTTTGTTCAATAGCTCTGAACAGTTCCAACAGCAATACCTGTTCAACCCCATGCTCACACTTTCATAACAACAGATTGCTCCGATGATACTTTTTCACTTGACTGAGCAAATTATTTACTGCGTTCACACCATATGGGCTGCGAATTTAAGGCCCAGTCCCTGAGGTTTATAGACTTTAGATGTTTGACAGCAGAGCTGTGTGAGAACCATGTCTGCTATTGACATCACACAACTAAAGATGGCACAATGAACTTACTGCAATCAGATGGTCTATAAGAGATGTGAAACATTAGCCGCAAAGCCATGAATTCGCATGGCAGCTGATGCCCTGCTAGACTGGAAGTGACTAGAGCTGATTTGCTAGTGTCAGCTGTAAATCAATGCAGAAGAGCAACTCCCTTTTCAATAATGACCACCAATAAACAGGCTGACTGACACTTTCTCATTCAGTTGAGACATGTGCCTGTCTGGCGCCTATCAATCTCAAAGTTACCACTTCGTCCTCCATCTGATCTCTTTCTCTGAAAACAGCCAGGTTTGCTGAGCTGGGGGCGATTACACAAAGTAGTATCGGACTGGCTGTAAAAGTGAGACTTTTATGGACAGGTTTCTCTTTTAGGAAGCGACTTGTGACAGTCATGCCAACTTCGCAACTTTTCGTGTCACTCTGGCTTTCTTGGTGAATGCTGTGGCCAGCTACATGGGGTTTTAATTACTGTTTTTCAATTAGTGTCTGATTCCAACCACCTGCAGGTGTGTCCACGCTGCCATGGCATAATGGCTTTCCGTTAAAACTAATTAGGACCTGGGGAGAGGGACGTACCTGGGCAAGGAAACAACTGTTGAGACATCATGTTCAGGTGTGTGCCTAAGTATGCAGGTCCCACATGGACTTTTTACTAATTGCATAATTTTAACAAATACATATCAGAAATATATAGTGGAGATTAAAATCAGCAATTTCCTAAATTTCAAGATCACTGATTAGACCTATTTGAAGTTATCCTAACAGGAGTAGTAGGGCATTGTCCATGTAAGACAAATGCACGAGAAGACAGGATAATGCAGAGACTCTCAATGGGGAATCGGTTGAGCACTGCAGCTGGAATTGCTTGCCGGTTCAGTGCGGAACAGGGTAAGGACCTTTGAATAACACTAATTCATTCAAGTCCCCCCAAAAGGCTGTTCGTCCGCGTAAGACAAATACACGAGAAGACAGGATAATGTAGAGACTCTCAATGGGGAATTGGTTCAGCACTGCAGCTGGAATTGCTTGCCAGTTTAGTGCTGAACAGGGTAAGGATCTGTCTTGGCATGTTTAAGAGAAGTCGGACTGAAAGCGCACTCTGTAGTGACCAAGCTTTTTGTCTGCAGAAAGAATCACATATCTAGGCTCACCTTTGCTGAGGAGCATGTTGTGTGGGAAAAGGACAACTGGTCCAGTCTCACTTTAGTTAAACTAAAGGTTAAATTGCGTCTGATAGGCAGAATTTTGTTTGGCATCAAAATGGGGAAATAAAGACCCCCAAGTGCATAAAGAAGTCAGTGAAAGGTGGAGAAGGAAGTGTCATGGATTGGGGGATGTTTTCTGCAGCAGGAGTTGGGCCTCTTCAGCAACATGTGGTTCCTTCCCTGCAAGCATCGCCCAATCAGGCTGCAATTTTCAAGACAATGCCCGTCACACTGCAAAACAGGTAAAGCAGTTTCTTGAAGCTAAGAACATTGAAATCTTGAAATGTCCTGAAGCCGATGGAAAGTCTCTGGAAAATCTTTGGTGACAAAGTTATGGCTAAAAAAAACCCCACTACAGTTACCAAACTACGGAAGAGAGTGGAAGAAGAGTGGACCAAGATCACACCAGCGCAGTGTGAGAAACTAGTGATGTCCTGCGGCCGCAGATGTACTGAAGTAATTCAAAGCAAGGGCCTCTACACTTACTAATTTCTGACAGCTGTAACCCCAAAATTTTAGTTGTAATCTTCTTTTGTGCTACAGTGGTTAGTGTTCTCTAATTTTGATCAGTTGTTGAAATCGCTTGGTTACTTTGTCAAACCTGTTAGTAGTACAGTGATATAGCTACAGCTGATATTCCTTCAAGATATCAAGAATTTAAAGACCATTCTCTAATATTCTAATATATATATATAGTAGTCAACATTTGAAGTGGATCAAAAAAGTTTAGCAAAGTTGTCCTAAGACAAGAGCAAGTTTTAGTTTGGTTTTAGGACAACTTTGATGAAAGGTTTTGATCCACTTCAAATGTTGACTACTGTATGTAATCCAAAATCGGATTAAAAAAAGGAATTCTATTTATTTATTTTTGATGAAAAGAGGCATAGAGACTTTAAGAGAGAGAAATTGTTGGATATCTTACAGCTTGAAGGTTGTTTTGAGCCAGTCATATATCAGCAGAATGAGTTGGCCTGTGACAGAGCTCGGAGCACCTTGGATCTCGACCCAGCGATGGGCGTCCAGATTTCCTGGGTTGCTCGTACACTAAGCATTCCAATAGGGTGATGAGAAATGTTGTTTGCTTCAGGCCACAGTATATCACTCTACGGCCTTGCCACTTGTTGACAACTGTGACCTTGTTAGAATCTATAAGTGAGACATCCACTTTCAAGTCGTAAAAACTGCAAAGTCTTACTACATTTTTTTTCCCACTAGTTCTACCCTTGAAGAGAGACATATATATACAGAAAAATAAAACCAGCGTCAAACTATCATAGAAGACTTTGCTGTTTTTGTTTTCCTTCATTTAATGATGGCAATAGAATTATAAAGGATTCACTAGAAGTTCAAAGATCTATGTGACAAGTTCACGGTTGAGTCTAGCAATTCAGTTTGCTGTAATAAGACATTAGGAATAATTATTCTGTGTGAAATGTAATCAGCGTTATATTTGACACTGGCAGGGAATAGCATCCGTCAGACCCAGAGCCTTAACGTTACACTCCTGAAAACAAAGAAAGCATTTTTTTTTTTTTACCATTTTGGGATCCCCAAAGAACTTAGTGATGAAAATTTTAATGATCTAAAAATCTTTTTTTCAGCATAAAGAACCTTTTGTGCAACGGAAGAGTTTAATAGATGTTCAAGGTTCCAAAAGATCCAAAAGATCCCAATAGTAACCTTTATTTTTAAAAGTGTATAGGGTCATCTCAGCCAAATGCATCCACACCAAAACACAGAATCTACCATTACATCCCATTTCTGGGTGCTTAACACCAACAAAAAAACATACCAAACTAAAACGACACCTCATTCTTTTTTTAAGAAAGCAATTACCATCTTCAATTACCAATGCACCACTAAATGAACTCTTGAGGAGCATTTTAGATTATAAATCAAGGTAATTGGCTATTAGGATTTGCTTAATGGTATAGAACAAAAACAAAGTTACTTAGATTAGCCTAATAATTCTCATTTCAGAATAAAAAAAGAGCAACCCTTCACCCCAGCAGTGTCGCTGACTTTGATTGTAGCATCTCATAAGTATTTCAGCTGTCTCGACAGCAAACAGCCTTTCTGCCACCGAGCATGCCATAAACAGGGCCTTATAAAAATTGTTTTCAGCATTACTGTCATGTAAGACACTCTCTCCCTTCAGCTCCCCGTGAGGCGGCCGCCTCGGGCTCCTGCTCCACGCTGAGCCTCTCTGATCTCAAGACCTAGAGGCTATGACCTCATTAGCATACTCCCGTAAACAGACTACGCTTTCGGTAAACAACAGCCTCGCTCGGCGCGAGCAACGGATGATGCGAGCAGAGGTCGTCCTCACCCGCCGAACGAGAGGTTTCGCTCGTAATGAATAGACTTTCGATTTAGGGGACTGCGGACGGTCTGGAGTTGGTTCTCTGTTTACAAATCCGCTAGGGTAAGTAGCGGTGCATTTGCCTCGGATGCATTGTAACAGCCTATCCTCTCCCGCCCGTGGCTGTTCCTTCACGTGGCGGGCCGTGTAGCGGAGGACCAACGTTAATGGCCCCTCTCTTAAAAGGCTCTTAGCTGAGTCGCAGTCCTAAGCCTCTCCCTGGGCTCTCCATTTGTTCTACCTCTGCAACCCAGTCACGGCAAATAAACAACCTGAAGCATGGAGAATGGCAGCTCCGCTCTCCTCTCCTCTCTAATTTAGATATCCCGGCTTCACAGCTGAGGGAGATTAAAGAGTGTGGCGCATGGGAGTCGGTCTACAGCCACAGCGAGAAGCCATCTGGGTACATATCACAGCCTCTCCACCCCGCTTCCTCCCACCCTCCAATCAGAAGAAAGGAGACGAGCTGCATGTGCTGACAAAGACGTCTGCGAAGAGGGGTGAGTCTGGCAGAATGCATGCAGAATTTAAAGACAGCTCTAATAAAGCAATAAGACACGGAGTGTATTATCACAGCTGAAGGGGTTTGGAAGACACAGTGGACATACAACAGCTCAACAGAAAACTCCACCTAGGCTCATTGGGAAAATTACATTACCTACATTTTGGCAAAACTACAAAAATACACCTGCACACATACAATTCACTGCAGTTGACACTAACACATCGACTTTAATTCCTTCTCTTGCAAATCATGAATAAAGGGTCAGATTATTGATTAATAAAGAATTATATTTGCACAATTCCTTGCACAGTACAATGTTATGAGCTCAAAACACTTTAGCACATGATTTGTGAAGTTCGAATCACATAACCTGCTCTATTTAAATGGCTTTTCTGATGTAGTAAACACGCTCAGTAGTGCACCCGGTACAGCATTGCATTTGTGATGCAAAGCATTCCTGTGAAACAAAAGTTACTAAAAAAGCTCAAAGACTTGTACCAGGAAGCCAGAATGGCATGGTTGCTTCAGCAAATAGCGAATAGGTCTTTAGAGGACTATCAGGTCCGGTTTACACTAGTGCGTTTTCGTTTTAAAACAGCGTTTTAATATGAAAACGATCCTCGTCTACACTGGCGCTTTCACTGGGTTAAACGACATCCGTCCACACAACACAACTGAAAACGCATGTCACATAACCATTCATTCAGGTACAGCCATAGATATTTATAGGCAGATGCCCTATTTTTTTAGATGGCGGATGCGTTTACATGCTTGGAGCGGTCGAATGGGGAATCTACCTATACATATCTATGGGTACAAAATGAGCATGATGATATTGTTTACACAGTCGTCAAAGATATGCAGAGCGAATGTGGGCAACCATGCCATCGTTGTCAAAATCTCAGTTTTGATCCGTTCACACCAAAACACAACCCCGGAGTTTTCAAACTAAACCGGGGTCTGAAGTGTTTTCAAATGTCTTTGTTTTCGAGGTCTGAAAACACCGGAGTTGTGTAAACGACAGGCGTAAACATAGCAAAATTTATGTCTTTTAAAACAAAAACGCACTAGTGTAAACATAGCCTCGGTTAGGTTAAAGGAGAAGTCCACTTCCAAAACAAAGATGTTCATGTCTTTCTTTCTTCAGTCGTAAAGAAATTATGTTTTTTGAGGAAAACATTTCAGCATTTTTCTCCATATAATGGACTGATATGGTGCCCCGATTTTGAACTTCCAAAATGCAGTTAAATGCGGCTTCAAACAATCCCAAATGCGGTTGTAAACGATCCCAGTCGAGGAAGAAGGGTCTTATCTAGCGAAACGATCGGTTATTTTCATTTTAAAAAATACAATTTAAATACTTTTTTAATGTCAGACGCTCGTCTTGTCTTACTCTGCCTGGACTGTTTTTTTTCTAGTTCATGACAGTTAGGGTATGTCGAAAAATTCTCATCTCATGTTCTCCCTCAACTTCAAAATCGTTCTATATCGCTGTTTTTCCTTTTTTGTTAAGGGTGTTTGATCTTCTTTGCATGTTCACTTTGCAAAGACTGGGGTGGTACTTCTGTAGCAATGTAGGATGATTTTGAAATGATTTTTGAAGTTGAGGGAGAAAATACGATTGGAGTTTGGGGAGAGAAAGACAAGACGAGCATTTGAGATTAAAAGGTACTTCAGTTGTATTTTTTTAATGAAAATAACCGATCGTTTCGCTAGATAAGACCCTTCTTCCTTCTTTACAACCCCATTTGAGATCGTTTGATGCCACATTTAAAATGCATTTTGTAAGTTCAAAATTGGGACACCATAGCACTCCATTATATGGAGAAAAATGCTTTACGACTGAAGAAAAAAAGACATGAACATCTTGGATGACAAAGGGGTAAGTACATTATATGTGAATCTTTGTTTTGGATTTCTCCATTAAGGTTAGAGTTTAGTGTAGATGGCACTCTATTTTCGAACGCAATTGAGCAATTGAGCAACCTTTAACAGCACTCACGGCACTGCGGCAATACATACAACAACCAACACAATACTAATATTGCCAAATTCAAGTTCATCTGTTTGGGATAAAACAGCATGTGCTTTTACAAACCACTTACAGGACATTACATATATACAAGAAGCAACGTAATATCACCACAGGCACATTTTTAAACTGAGAAAGAAAAAAAAATGTGACTGCTATGTTGGTAAGGTGTTCAGACTGTTTTTTGTTTGCACCATGTTATGCACTTATTAAAGTGTTTTGGTTGGTTTCTAGGTGGTTGTTTACTCCAAAAAGTCCAACTTTCTTTGATTGACTTTTCTTTGATTCTCCCGCATTTTAAGTCTAAGAATTTTTTTTTTTTATTAATTAATTAATACATTTTTTTGCCATTTTAATCATCCGGCAGGCAAAATTGATCTTCTGATCATTTAAACGTAGCACACTTCAACAAGCCAGAAGATTTGAGGTAGGATGAGTCACATGGCAAGGCTTAAAATGTATATTTTGAACAAAAAGTGAGTTAACAGCATGCGGGAATTACTGCAATTATGAGGCTCTGACAAGCATTCATGCCCTTGTAGAACTCGTAATTACACCTTGTAAACTTAGAATTTTACACGAGATCCAATATATACCACTTGACCCTTGCAACAACATGCTAAAATACTCAAAAAGGCAAATGCTTCATCAGGTAATTTTGGTTAAGCAATTATTTAATAGTATTTATGCTTAATAATTACTATAATTGACTTTTAAAAAAAAGACATTCACACACACCCACCAGTGGTGTGCGGTGGAGTTCTGAAATAAGGAGGCAAAGTCCTCAAAGGTTTTTGTTTACTAATGTAAATTCATGTTCCTGTCACATTTCCTTGTTTAAATAAACATTAATGACACTATAAGAAAAAGAAAACAATTATACTTTATATTTTTTACATTAACAATGTAATCATTTTTTCTGTTTATTAAAGCTGTGGAAAAGCCAAATCTTTTTTTGTGTGTGTTTTTGCCTTTATTGTAGAAGGGCAGTGTAGAGGAGACAAGAAGTGAAGTGGAAGAGAGAGAGAGAGGGGGATGGGATCGGGAACCATTTTAGAATTTTTCGGATCATCAGTCATCAAAGCTCTGTAAATACTGGTCACCGACAGAGATTTACTTTAAACTTCAAGCTGATAACTCACTGAAAACTACCACGGATCAGGTTTTCATGCCATTTTAAGTGTTATTTTGACAAAGTGGTTATATCTAAATGTGCGAGTTGTTTACGTACTTTTTAAATTAGTCTTCCCATTAAATGTCATTATATTGTTCCTTTAGACTGATTCGCAAAAGCAGAATGAGCACAAACAGATAAGGTGGGATGAACCAATCACTGTGGAACATATCCAATCATATCGCAATGGAGGCATAGCCTCCTCTTACGTGACTTTCCCACATTCATTCTCAATTACCCCCCATCAGAATCACTGGGGGTCTGTTAAAACTCAATGGGCTCAGGGGAGGCGTGAGAAATGCGGACGCCTGCTGTAACATTACCTGCTGGTGCTGCTGCTGGACAATGTTGAGAGATGTATACACTTCTTAATGTTATATTTTGTAATATTGGCATTGTTTTATTTTTATACTATGAATCTTTCACATCCATCTTTTTCTCTCACATTTTAAGGAGGCACTGCCTCCCTTGCCTCCTCGGAGGAAACGACCCTGACACCCAAACACTGATCTGCTAAACTACAATTTTGTTATGCAACAAAAATCAAGAGAAATGAAAAGTGAATTCAGGGCAAAGTGACTGTTTTCCAACTGGCTAATTCCTGTCCATTCAATAGCCAAACTCCTAGATGAGATTGGATAAATCCTTATTTTTCTTCTGCCAGTGGGTAGGAAAAAAAAAAACAGTAGAGAGTAGAGAAGTGACCTCTTCTTCAAACAAGGGCATTTCCTAATATAGCCAAGTGTAGAACTAGTCACACACGAAAAAAAATTAAAGCCAGAACAGCAGAGCCGGTCTCCACTAGGGGTCAGCCAAACCACTGGCCATGCAAATTGGCTACTTTAATGGTAATAATGAAAGTGGAAAGAAGGCGGAGGAGAGCTGGCCTGGTTTCATTGTGCTGGCAGAGCAGCAGTGACATGCTGCTATTTAGAGAGCTGAAAAGAAGCCTACAGCACTGAACTGAGGCGTGACAACTCTGGAAGTACCAGCAGTCCTCAAATGGGTCAGGATGGACTGAATATTAACTAGGCCCTGCACACTAGTTCTCACAGCAGCATTATGCTGAAAATTGAACATGCAGCTCTGGCCCTGCCTACGCTTTCTGTAACACACACACACACATTCTGAAATGGCAGGAAGAACACTGATTGCATTAAGATTATAAAAATTTGCTGTAAGACAGAGAGAACGTTCAGAGACCTTGCAGCTTTACCAAAGTGAGCTTGTTGATGCATAAAGCTACACCAAAGAACATTATAAAAAAATTATATACATTTACACATAAACGTGAGTGTGTTCTATCTATCTATCTATCTATCTATCTATCTATCTATCTATCTATCTATCTATCATATTTTCTTTCTATCATCTATTAATCCATCTGTCCATCCATCCATTTACCATTCTATTCATCCATTGTTCTATCATCCATAAATTCATCTGTCCGTCTGTCCATTCATCCATCCATTATCCTTAAATTCATCCATCTATCGTTCTATCTTTTATCCATAAATTCATCTGTCCATCCATCCATCTTCCATCCATCGTTATATCGTTCTATCATCTATTAATTCATCTGTTCATCCATCCATTTACCATTCTATCCATCCATCCATCCATTGTTCTATCATCCATAAATTCATATGTCCGTCTGTCCATTCATCCATCCATTATCCTTAAATTCATCCATCAATCATTCTCTTTTATCCATAAATTCATGTCCATCCATGCATCTATCCATCGTTATATCGTTCTATCGCTCTGTCGTATTTTCTATTATCCATAAATTCATCCGACCATCCATCTAGCATCTATTCATCTTCCATCCATCATTCTATCCATCTATCATTCATCTATCATTCTATCATCCATAAATTCATTTATCCAGCCATCCATCTATCGTTCTATATATAATCCATAAATTCATCCATCATTCTAATTCTATTCTATTCTATTCTTCCATCTATCGTGTCTTCTTTCTACCATCTATAAACTCAACCGTCCATCCATCTATCCATTTTTCATCCATCCATCCATTATTCTATCTACCATCCATAAATTCATGTCCATCCATCCATCCATCCATCGTTCTATCATCCATAAATTCATCCTTTCTTCCATCCATCCATCGTTCTATCAATCATCCATAAATTCATCCGTCCGTCTGTCCATTCATCCATCCATCCATCATTCTCTTTTATCCATAAATTCATCTGTCCATCCATCAATCTTCCATCCATCCATCATTGTATCATTCTATCACTCTGTCATATCTATCTATCTATCTATCTATCTATCTATCTATCTATCTATCTATCTATCTATCAATCATCCATCTACAGTGCCCTCCACTAATATTGGCACCCTTGGTAAATATGAGCAAAGATGGCTATGAAAATAAATCTGCTTTGTTTATCTTTTTGATCTTACATTTAAAAAATTCACAAAATGCTAACCTAAGTGGGGGGAAACTTACGTTATGAAATAAATGTTTTTCTCCAATGCATGGTGGGCACAATTATTGGTACCCTTAGAAATTATAATGAGTAAAATATCTCAGACATATATTTGTATATTTGATATTTGTATTTATTTAGCACACTAGAATGACTAGGAGTATGATACTGTCCAGCCATGACTTCCTGTTTCACAGGATTATAAATATGAGGAGCACAAAGGCCAATTTCCCTTAATCATCCATCACAAGGAATAAAACCAAATAATATAGTGCTGATGTGCAGAACAAGATTGTTGAGCTTCACAAAATAGAAAGTGGCTGTAAGAAAAGAGCTAAAGCATTGAAAATCCCAATTTCCATCATTAGGACAATAATTAAAAAATTCCAATCAACTAAAGATGTTACAAATCTGCCTGGAAAAGAATGTGTGTGTCCTAATGCATGGTGAGGAGGAGAGTTTAAGTGTCTAAAGACTCTCCAAGGATCACAGCAGGAGAATTACAGACATTAGTTTTGTCTTGGGGCCAAAAGACTAAAAAAAAAAATTATTAAAACAGCCCCTACATCACCACATGTTGTTCAGGAGGGTTTTAAGAAAAATTCTCCTTGCTCATCCAAAAACAAACTCCAGCATATTCAGTTGTCAGAAACAACTTGAACTTCAAATGGGACTGGCTTCTGTGGTCAGATGAAACTAAAAAAAAGAGCTTTCTGGCAGCAACCCAACCAGATGGGTTTGGTACAAAAAGTACCCCGCGCCCACAGTTAAATATACTGCTGGATCTTTAATGTTGTGGGTTTATTTTCCTGCCAGAGGTCCTGGACATCTTGTTCAGATACATGGCATCAATGATTCTAGCAAATACCAACAGATAAAAAATCTAAATCTGACTGCATCTGTTAGAAGTTCTATAATGAGCTGTGGTTGGATCTTCCATCAGGACAGAATTTTGTGAATTTTTTGAATGAATGATTAAAAGGATAAACAATGCAGATTTATTTTCACAGCCACGTTTGCTCATATTTACCAAAGGTCCCAATATTAGTGGAGGGCACTGTATGTCATTCTATCTATCATCCATAAATTCATTCATCCAGCCATCCATCTACTGTTCTATCTATAATCCATAAACTAACCTGTCCATCCATCATTCTATCTATTCTATACTATCATTCTTTTGTATTTTCTTTCTTTCATCTATGAATTCATCTGTCTGTCCATCTATCCATCCATCCATCATTATATAATCCATAAATTCATCCTTTATCCCTCCCTCCATCATTCTATCAATCATCCATAAATTCATCTGCCCATCCGTCCATCCATCCATCGTTCTATCTTTTATCCATAAATTCGTCTGTCCATCCATCCATCCATTGTTATATCGGTCTATCGCTCTGTCGTATTTTCTTTGTATCTTCCA
>JAHKKF010487267.1:0-13836 GCA_019740295.1 Labeo calbasu | reverse complement strand
TTTCTGAAAAAAGTCAGAATTGTGAGAGAACAATTCTGCCTTTTTCTCACACAAATGCAAGTTTATATCTCGCAATTTTGACTTTCTTTCTCAGAACTATGTGATAAAAACTCAATTTTGAAGACATAGTCAGAATTGCAAAATGAAAACTCTCACAAATGCGAGTTTATATCTCTTAATTCTGAATTTCCCCCCCTTCACAATTCTGACTTTTTTTTCCGGAATTGCGAGTTTATCTCTTGCCATTTTTTTCCCTCGTAATTCAGAATTTTTTCTCAGTATCGCGAGATACAAACTCGCAATTGTGAGTTATAAAGATCAATTTTGAGGTTAAAATATATGTTCTCAGAAATGCGAGTTTACAACTCACAATTCTGAGAAAGAAACAAAACAAAACAAAACAAAACAACAAAACAAAACAAAACAAAAATATATATATATATATATATATATATATATATATATATTAGCACAGCTGTTTTCAGCATTGACAATAAGAAAAATATGTTTCCTGATCAGTAAATCATCATATCAGAATGATTTCTGAAAGATTATGTGATACTGAAGACTGGATCAATGGCTTCAAATTCAGCTTTGCCATCACAGAAATAAATTACATTTCAAAATATAGAACATACACAGTAAACAGTTATTTTTAACTGTAATATTTTCACAATGTTGCGGGAGGTTTTTTTGTGAAAACAAATGCAGCCTTGACAAACATCAAAAACAATCAAAAAAAAAAAAAAAATTCATACCAACCCCAGACATTTCAACAATAGTGTACTTGGAATCAGCAAAAGTTATTTTACATTTTTTAAATCACAAAAACAGCAAGAAACTCTTGTCAGTGCTGTTTAAAGTACATATACTCTATAAAGGTGTTTAGCAGTTTTGGATTTGGAATGTATGCCAAATCTACACTTGTAGATGTTTAACCTATTTTTTTATTTCCCCTCACAAAACAATCTAGATCATGTACAAAAATGCATCCAGTGGGTTTATGGGATGCCCCTGACCTGTGTGGCAAGTGTGATGCTTGGCTGGGTCTGCAGGAGGTTGGCTTGGCTTTGAGGTAGTTGAGTTAGAAGGTTCTGGGCCTGCAGGAGACCTGGTTAAAGCAAGAGGAAAGACGAAACAATCATATAGACTGATCACATTGAGGGATGGAGAGAGCCAAAAAGGTTAAGATGACACAGGACTTACTCTGCTGGCCCTGTGGTGTCTGCGAGATGATGAACTGCGCGGGTTGCAGCTGTGTTGCGATGGGGTGGCCCGGTTGGACCAGCACAAACTGCTGCAGGTTGAGGTTCTGCTGCTGTTGCAGCTGCTGTAACTGCTGTTTTATTCCATACAAACACAGAGTGAGAAGAACATCAGTACACGTCACTCTACCAAGGGCACCAGTTAAACCATGACAACCTCACCAACTGACCCTTCGCAAAGATCTGCCACCCCTCATTACTGTTGCTATGTCTGACAAGCCATGGCGCTCTCACGCCACGTTCTCACACAATGAAAAATACATAGCGGAGCACAGAGAAAACTGACAACGCGCTGACATATGAGACAGAGCAGGTTACTTTAGGTTTCAGCTTTCAAATTTCAGCATTTTTGTAAGAAATTCAAACAATAAATACAATTTTGTAGCTCTTTAATGTGTCATGACAGATTGATGTAGTGCCTCATTTGAACCGATAATCTCTTCCTCTTTACTAGTTATAGCATGATATTATTGATTTAATAATTTCATTTTGGGTACTTCTCCATACACTTGGATTTCAGATGCAGCTTCTTTCGTTTAAATAGCTGGAGGACGTAGAGAACAAAATCCCATTTAAATCCCTTAGAATTTGCTTAAATATTAATGTTAATTAAAAACACACTTTGCTTCTAACACTCGAGACATTCTCAGGGCGAATCAAAATACTGCCAGGGCAAAACCAAATTAAAAAGCAAAAATCATGTTGCTACAGTCAAATGAAACAAGGCCAATTCAGTACTGAGACTCGGATGAACGAAAATGCGTCTCTCTTACAGGTGTGATCTGGATGGGTTGGGAGAGGGGGATCTGGGTGATGGGGGTGGCAGCGGAGGCAGAGATGCTGGCTCCTGTAGTGCTGCTCTGCTGGCCGGCTGAATGCTGCACCGCTGCTGCTAAGAGCTGAGCCTGAGCCTGCTGCAGCAATAACTGCTGCTGCGCTGGAGTCAAAGTCAACTGGAAAAAGAGAGAGAGACAAAGAAACAAAGACAGGAATTAATTTAATCTCTAATGACCACATTTGTCACTAAGCTCATTTCCATAAAACTCTCAAGATGGAAATTAACCCGTTGTTCACTAAGCCTTACCCTGGACTCCCTGTGTGTTTATTTAGTAAATGGCAGTTGCAGATGTTGCTATTGTCGAAATGTGCTATTAAGAGTTAGCCATGATTTAATTATATTTATTAAAGGAATGATTTAACAAAAAATGAAAATTCTGTCATTAATTACTCACCCTCATGTAGTTTGAAACCTGTAAGGGCTTCATTCGTTTTTAGAACACAAATTAAGATATTTTTGATGAAATTTCACAGCTTTCTAACTGTTTCTAACGCAACTGACACGTTCAAGGCCCAGAAAGTTTGTAAGGACACCGTTAAAATAACCTTAATTTTACGGACGAGAAGAAATGGTTGAATAAAGTCAAAAAGCAAAAAGCATTCTCATAGCTTCATAAAATTATGGTTGAGTCACTGATGTCGCATGTACTATTTTAACGCTGTCCTTGCTACCTTCCTGTCCTAGAACAAGGTAGCACCTTTGCTTGTCTACGCAGGGTCAGAAAGCTCTTGGATTTCATCAAAAATATCTTCATTTTTTCGTACGGGTTTGGAACGCCATGAGGGTGAGTAATTAATGACAGAATTTTAATTTCTGCAACAGAACACAGTAAAATTTCTGTGCATCACTACATAAGCTTATATGTATATGCCACATTTATAGTTCGATTGTAAGAAAAATGCAATGAGTAGTAGTCAGTCTGCCTTTACTCTCAAACATTTTAGGCGTTTATACATGAATAGTTTATAATAAATGTATAATATACTTCATTCTATAAGCAACAGATTTAAAACAATAGTTGTTGTGATTCATCTAGTGGCTAGCTGGTTTTATTTATGGCTCATAACTCTTCAAAGACTTTTAAAGTAAAATTAATGGGAAAAACAATTTGAGAGCCAAGACCACAAAAAAAAAAAAAGGTCAGGCATGCTTTTTTCTGGTTTAATGTTCCAGTTTGTTGGTAGAAGCAAATAAGGATTAATGAAAATGCACAATCTATGTGAAAATGAGGGCAGAGAGAGGAAATACAGATGAAGACCATCCCATAATTCCTCTCCAAAATCAAACATGTTTTGTTCGCTGCTTATGCACGGTGATATAAATATACCGCAGCCTTCTGAGACTTCAAGCGGAGAGCAAAGCGGGTATGCTAATTAACGAAACTGTTATGCAGTACATGTAAATTCTGCATAGATTTGCATATTCTCAACCATCTGTTTCCGAGCAACTGCAGAGCAGCTAATTAGCATATGGGGCCCAATCATTTCCCCTGTAACCAGGAGATAGCATGTTGTGCTTTACATCTCTAATCTTCAGAGTTACGACAAATCCCACGCATTATTTTCAAATAGACACAACAATGCATGACATCAGGTGGAAAGCCTCAACAGTCACTCTGAAACATGATAATCACACAAGCAGGTCAAGACAGTGGCAGTTCAGTGACTCAGACATGGGCCCTGGGGACATCTTTAAATTCCTATAGCCTTTTCATCCATGTCGCAGACCGCAAATGTGTGTGTGAGCTCAGAGGAAAAAGATTATACCTGTTGGAGCAAGGCCTGTGCGTGTGCGTTGGTGATTGCGCTTGTTGTTTGCACAGTCTGCCTCTGAAAGTCCAGTCCATTTGTTTGGGCACCTGGAAGAAGAAAAGCAGTCAATGCCACAATAGATCAGAGCCACACAAAAAAACTCTTTTCAAGCACGTTATTCAACTCCATGGCCTTTCTTATTTCAAACTTTTAAAAAAAACATTCTGTGATGCACATTGAGAGACACTGTCCTACACGTTCAACCTCAGTCAAAGCTGCGCAAGTGACCCTTTACAATTTAAAATCGTGAACTGATACTCTCACTCACTCGAATGTAAAAGAAAGCTGTGTTGGAAAGATCAAGGCAAAACATCTGAGAAAATACACAACATGCAAGTCCATAAAGATTCAACGGTTCCTTGGGTACTCACCAGTGTTTTCGTCCCCGCTCTCCATTGCACATTTACTTGTTTCCGATGGATTACTCATTCTAGAATCTGGAACAGACAGAGGAAGGTCAGACTTTCAGTTTCTCTTCAAAGACCAACCATTCAGTGACTTTCAAATGTGAGACAGCATCCTCATCATTTAAACAAATTCCAATTTTTGATTTCAAATCATACAACCCAGACTTGAATATTCCTACTTAATGTTACTGACTAATTAGCAAACCAAATATGTTGACTACTCAATTCTAGATAGCACTGCATCACTAGACAGCGAAACAGATCTTAAAATATTGTTGCAGACCGCAAACATCACTCACCAGCAGTTGCTGCACCTGCCTTGTCAAGCGTCTCTACGAGCATCACAACAAACTTAGCACCCCTTTCGCAGACAACCGTCAAAAGCAAAGAAGTCTCTGTGTAACTAAACGGTTCGGAGTGGAAAAACCACACACGTGCAGAGCAGAGCAGAGCTAAGCTTCACTGAAACTGTGGCTGCCTTTCTCTCAGTCTCTCCGGCTTGCTTGCTTGCTTGCTTGCTCTCTCTCTCACTCTCGCTGTGCCATGATTGTCATAACAACTAGAGTGTGAAGAAGTTCGTTTTCATTCTGGAACGGAACAGAAGCGAAGCGGCTGCCAGCGCCGTAATAAAGCATAATCAGTATGCAGCTGATTAAAGCCATATGCAAATCTCCCCCACTTCATTAGCCGAGCAACACTTTGAAGTCCTGCAAGCAATTCATTTCGCATGGCGCTCTGAGAGCTTTCTCCCTAATTTAAATGTTCATAAATATTTATCATCTCATTAGCATATTAATTGGATCGCTTTGGAGGGAAAAAAGGAGAAATGGAAAAAAAAAAGTCCAGAGTGTCAATGCACAAGCCCAATTACCTACAGAGTGCTGGTTAAATTAGGTGAAACAGGTGAGCTTTCTGTCAATGCGATCAAAGCGCAACAACCGGCGAGGTCTGCATCTGGACATAAAGACGGCAGGTCGCATTTGGAAGCATTTCTTACACATTCTAAGCACCAGAGGTTGCGGATGGAGCTGTTCGGGAAGTAAATTACTTGCCATTCTCCACCATCCTATTCACAAAGCCCCTTGTGGCCCAAACACTTCACGGATCAAATTCCGTGACTTCTGTAGCCGTATTGTCTGGAAAAGAACATGAAGTCTGCTTTGCATATCCAGATTAACTGTGCACCTCATTAACTGATATTTTCAGAGCTTGGCCTAATTGCAACAGAGATTTACATATTAGAACAAAGATCTGACAGAGTAAGCATAAAGAAATCAGCCTATCCGAAAGTATTGCTGACATTTAAAATACTTTTTCAAAGCGCTAAACTTTAGTCAGACAAAAGCGTCCAAACAAAAGCAGGATTACAAGAGTGACGTACAAGAGTTGCGTAATCCAACAAAACAGCCTACTTTTATAGCTTATGTGTTATTTTTTAATTCACCAAACAACCTGCATGAAGACCATGTGACTACTTAGTTAAATGGCAAAACTAACCTGAAGAGTAATATTCAAATTAGCTAAAAATACTTCATTTAATGCAAATATTATACTTTTCAAATATGCATTTGGGGCATTTCATGGAAAAGAGGACTGTATTCAGCACAGAGCACAAAATAATTTCAATATTTCATTACGAGCAAGCAGGAACACATAACACCATTCATATTCAAATTAGGCATTTGAAAACACATTACATTTGAGTTTCAGAGAGGAACTGATGAAAAATTAAAGACGCTTGATAGTATGATGGAAACCATTCACAGACCACAATTATTTTCACGCGTATATTATCAGTTAAAGGAGAAGTCCACTTCCAGAAAAAAAAAATTGACAGAAATGTACTCAGCCCTTGTCATCTAAGATGGTCATGTTTTTCTTTCTTCAGCTGTAAAGAAATTATAGTTTTTAAGGGAAACATTTCAGGATTTTTCTCCATGTAATGGACTTCCAAAATGCAGTTTAAATGCGGCTTCAAACGATCCCAGATGGGGTTGTAAACGATCCCAGCCGAGACAGAAGGGTCTTTTCTAGCCAAACAATTGGTTATTTTCATAAAAATAATACAATTTATATATTTTTTAATGTCAGATGCTCGTCTTGTCTCACTCTGCCAGAACTGTTTTTTTTCCGATTCATGACAGTTAGGGTATGTCGAAAAACTCCCATCTCATATTCTCCCTCAACTTCAAAAAAACTTCTTATATTGCTGTTTTACCTTTTTTGTTGAAGGTGTTTGATCTCCTTTGCATGCTCACTTTGAACAGACTGGGTCGGTACTTTTGCAGTGATGTAGGATGATTTTTAAATGATTTTTGAAGTTGAGGGAGAAAATACGATTTACGGGGGAAATACTGGGTTTTTCAACATACCCTAACTGTCTTGAGGCAGATTACACAGAGTTCAGGGAGAGCAAGACAAGGCGAGCGTTTGAGATTAAAACGTCTTTAAATTTTATTTTTAGATAAGACCCTTCTTCCCCAGCTGGGATCGTTTGAAGACTCATTTAAACTTCATTTTGAAAGTTCAAAATCGGGGCACCATATCAGTCCATTATGTGGAGAAAAATCCTGAAATGTCTAACTCAAAAAACAATTTCTTTACGGCTGAAGAATAAAAGACATGAACATCTTGAATGACAAGGGGGTGAGTACATTATCTGTAAATTTTTGTTCTGGAAGTGGACTTCTCCTTTAATATGACAAAACCATTTAAATTGGACAGCAAGAGAAAACAACATGATGTCACACCAACGTGCCACATACTGTTGTATATAATTCTCAAAGGCTGGCAAAAACCACAAACTCCTGCTTGATTTTAGGTCTATAATCATATTAATTTATACACCGTTAGCCTGCAGGGACTGTTTCTACATGTTCACCTCAGCAAAGCATGAAGAAAAACGCAAGCAATACAGACAGATGGTCAAAGAGAGACGCAAAATGCCATGAAGTTTCACTACTATGTTTGAAAAGTGTCAGTTACTACAAAAATAAAAGTATGGATTCATGCAGGTAATTTACACTATTGGTATGAGCTGTGGATACATGAAACTAACAAGTTTCAGCACGTCATTGTCTCTCTAGGCCCTATGCACAGTGCAAATGTTATCAGTTTAAAAGCAGGGTCTGTTACACCTGACTCCTTCGTGACACGTCTAAAGTCAAACAATCACATGCTAATTTAAAGTAAAACTCATGTAGTCAGAGAATTCATGTTAAATAGAATTAACGAAACACAAAACCATCTTCACTGTAAAAAAAAATAAATAGTTGAGAAAACTTCAAAAAAAAAAAAAAAAAAAAAAAGTAAGACAACTTAATGCAGTAAGACTTCAGAGTTCTCTCAACAACAGCTTTTTAGTTTTTCTCAGTAAAGATATTTTGTTTAGCCAACATAAATGTGTTTGTTCATGCAATGCTGATCATCTTATTTTACTAATAGAAATATTCTTGTCACAGCAACTGAAACAACAATTACTGCCATTAAGGTCTTTTTTATGTATCAATTTTTTGTTTATTTACAAATGGTAAACAATGAATTGTTATAGAAACCTTAATGGATAACTTAGTCTAATATGTAGACAATACTGTCTTTGTTTGTACAACATCTTACAAGACTAAGATATCCAGCAAACAGATATAAGTGGTTGAACATACTCTATGCCTCAAAACTAGACACACAAACCTCAAAAACGGTTACAACCAACAAATGTTCACATCACAGTGGAACAAATAACTAACAATAATGACAAAACAACAAAGTCTTTACATTTCAACAATATGAAATTCTTCAGACAACTGTGTTTGACTAGTTGGGACAACATTTGGGGCAGTTTTGTTGGTCTGACAAGGGTTTTTATGTCATTTCAAGAGCATTTTTTTAGTATGTGAGACTCAAAATGTTTCGTAAACTGAAAAATATGCATTAGCTTTTTTTATAGTGTTGAGGTATGTTTCTCTTGTAGTGAGACATCAAGATGACATAACAGTTAGCTAAAATAAAATCTAAATAACAGATTAAAACTTTAGAATTTAAAATTAGAAATGATACCTTGGTAACTTACTGGAAAAAAGTACCAAAATTACTAAAACAACATAAATTAGAGCTAAATATGAATATTAAACTCTAAATTAGCTCTATGAATAATAAAAATACAAAAATTAAAATTTTGAATATAAAAATAAAATCTTAAGCAATAGGAAATATTGTGAAAGAACACAATCATTGCTAAAATAATTCTGGCATCATTTTAATTAAACCAGTGATACACCTCTCAGTAATTAGGTTTTTAGTACACCAAAATGTAATAAACAGAATCCAAAACTTCAGATTTCATAATCCTCAATGTAACCACAAAATAAATGACAAATTTCAGTTGTCATACATCTATCCAACTTTACCCAGATAAAACAATATTTACCACAGAAAGCTTTAAACTGCCAAATGTAGACTATAAGGTATTACTAACATTAGCATTATGAATTTCTGCAAAGCTGTTGCGTAAAGCACTGTGAAAAACGATATATGAATAAAACTAGCAATCATGAATTAGTTCTGAATATCAGTTCAGCAGTAGTTCTGAATATCTGTGATTATAAATATCTTGAACGTAGAAACAAGACCACATCACGATTGAGAGTTATGAGCGATTTGATAGCTAAAGCACTAATTTATCACAAGAGAATTAAAATAGTAAAACTGACTTTTTTGGCTGTTCACGGATGATGAAACAGTTAAATGACTAAATACACAAGCATGCTGCCTCTGGAACAATAGTGGAGAAGCTGTGCTCTATATGAGGATCGCCTATTAGACTAGCAAATAAAGCTGGCATAATGCCTGCATACATCTCCTTGAGCAGACAGGCTGATACAATGTTACAGAAACACCGGCTGTGCTACAAAGTATCAATTTGCAACAACTGTACTGGATACACTGTATAAACTGCTGTCAGAATTCCATTTTGGCACGTTCCACCATCCTTCGACAATGAAATGGATTCATTCTGATAGAATATGCTGAACAGCGCATTCTGAGCTCTAGAAGGCCCACATGAATAACATAACAGGGCTACACGCCTGCAATGGGCACAAAAGGCAAGAGAATAGGCATTAAAAAAAAAAAATCACGCCGTGTCCTAACTGTACACCAAGCAAGCCCCAGCTGCTGTGCTCTTTCATATTTTCACTGTAAACACGTTGCGCAGACGCCGGCTGATTGCGAGCGAATGAATATTCAAAGCTTTATATGTGGGATTGGCTCACGGCACAATACAGCAACACAAAGCCGCTGGAGTAGCATTAGCCGCTTAGCATGCACACAGCAGCCTTTAGTTATGATTAACTGTAAAATTTTTACAAGCTTTGACCGGGGACAGTGCAAAACCCCGTGAGCTGTCGCCGATTATGACTAATAAAATATGCAAAGCGGCGATTTCTCGGCGGCGGTATGAATATGTAACGCGGCTGCTCTAATCACACAAAGGAGGCATTTTTCCTTTAATTTGCCGTCGCACTGCATCGCCAGTTTCACCGTCGCACAGACAGAGAATTATTCCCCGAAACGTTTATTTCAAGGGGGCATATGATTGCAACATCGGCGTTGACTATTTTGTTTACGCTTTCCCTACCGCGCTTTTCTGGCTTGAGAGAAAGAGTGTTTGAATATGAATATGAATATGTAAAATGCAGTAATGATTACCTGGTCCTGAACTCTCATCTTGACTCGCTGCTCCTCCGTCCGCCATTTTGAATATTTAAGCCCAAATCCTCAAAACACAATACAGAGGCTCACCGATGCACTCACTCACAGCATCAGCATGGCAGATCTGAGAGTTCCCATCAGTGCGCCTCGGATCACTCAGAAAAACATCCACACGAGACGCTGACATTGATCGTAAACCATAATTACACTTTTAACTTTTAAATACACTTTGGACACATGCAGACCTTGCGTGCGTTATTGCTCATGTGCAAAACACAGCAAAAGAACGGGAGAAATGGATATAAGCTTTGTTTTGTGGACAACGTTGTGAATTAAAAAGAAAAAATATTGAAAAAAAAAACTGTTATATGGAAATTTATCGAAATTGAAAATTAACAGCAAACAAAGAAATGAATGGGTGGTCTGTTTTACCACAGGCGTAATAAATATGTTTGCATCACGTTAATGTAGACATTACGAGTCAATGGCTGATGATGCAGATATTTAATTTGCATTCAAGACAATTATACACTGTTATATTATTGTTTTTTTTTTAAAGTCTCCCTGTTCCAAATTCATTTTAATCACAGTTTTAACCACATCTCACCTATTTTGTAAAAACTAGGACTATATCATTCAAATCTTAGTAAAATAATAGCACACAAGTTCATATATAATAAAATAATACAATTAAGTAATAATAAATACAGCTGTATAACTTATACAGTCATGTATAACACAACCCATGTGTGACAAAGTTAAGACACCCTATAAGTCAACTGCCTGTAGATCCACTTTTAGCAGCAATAATTTGAAGCATTCATTTTCTGTGTGACTTCATCAGTCTCTCACATCGTTCTGGAGGAATTTGGACAACTCTTCTTTTCAGCGTTGCTCTGGTTTGTGGGCATTTGTTTATGCACAGCTCTCACCACAGCATTTGAGTAAGGATGAGCTCTGGACTTGGACTGGGCTATTGCAACACCTTGATTTTTTTCTTTTCAGCCATTCTGTTGTAGATTTGCTGGTGTGCTTGGGATCATTGTCCTGTTGCGTGACCCAATTTTGGCCCAACAGATGCCCTCGCATTGGACTCTAGAAGAACAACATTTATCAGAAACAGAAGTCTTGTAACATTATAAATGTCTTTATCATCACTTTTGACCAATTTAAAACCTCCTTGCTAAATAAAATTATTAATTCCTATAATGTTTGGATCTTTCTATTCATTAAAGAATCCTGAAAAAATGTGCTCAACTGTTTTAATATTGATAATAATAATAATAAAATGTTTCTTGAACAGCAAATCAGCATATTATAAATAAGATTTCTGTAGGATCTTGTGACACTGAAGACTGGAGTAATGACGCTGAAAATTTAGCTTTGATCACAGGAATAAATTACATTTGAAAATATATTCAAATAGCAGTTATTTTAAATAGTAAAACTATTTCACAATATTACTGCTTTTGCTGTATTGGGGATCAAGTAAATGCAGCCTTGGTGAGTAGAAGAGACTTTAAAAAACATTTAAAATCTTACTGTCCAAAAATGTTTAACTGATGTGTGTATTCTGTACTGAAATCTGCTGAAAACAATAACAAGGCTTAAATTAAATAGCTTATATGGAAAAAGTGAGAGCAAGTCTATTAACTAGAACAGCTGAACAGTAAATAGAAACTTTTTGTGCTGTCTGGTAAAGATGAATAGTTCTTTACCAAATGGAAAAATGACCTGTTCACAAAGTGCCTGTAATTTCAATGATATCTCCTGCAGTACCATCTGCTGGTCTTGAGTGGCAATGCACCACAGCTGGAATGCACATCCAATTTTGTTTGAGACTAGACCTACAACATTAGATTAGTTATTTAACCCTCTGGTTGTGTTCAGATTCCTGTCACACTTGTGGTGTTCCCAGTCTAAAATAACCAGACTCCAAACAATTGCTTATAAATCTCTCATTATGCTATATTTTCACCAAATATTGGATTCAATCTTTTGTCAACTTGTTTTCTTTCAGTTAGGACTGGTTTTGTGTTTCTTTTTGCATCCGATTAATCGTAGGCCTCATTTATCCGAAAGTAGGCAAATCTGTACAAAACTGCAGAAAATCACACTTGTCAAAAATGGCCGGCCATTGAAAGTGAATGGGGAAGAATGAAAGTAAGAGAAACAACTAGTGTTCAGGAGTATTTTGTGCTTGCAAACATAAAAGCCTTGGACCTGTGCGTGTATAGATGCATGTATACTCACGCTAACTTACATACACACAAACTATTGTGAGTATTATATCTATTTCATCCTACCTTGAACTGCATGCAATATGCTTTTATGATAACTCTCTGTGTGATAAACCTCTCACACACTCACAAGCTCAAACTGCCTTGTCTTTAGCCTAGGTTTTGAGGCTTTCATGTTCTCACAGAGTAGACGAAAGTTTACAAATAAATGCTTTAGCACAGAAAGAGCTTCAGCTTGTTGTTTCATGACATTGTCTCTGTTTGACAGTGTCAGTGTGCAGGATATATATATAACTAAAATATAACAGTTTTGGTTTGTTGTTCCATGATCCAATGTTTCAATGTTATAATGTAAATAATCTTAAAGTGTTCTTTCTTGTATGTCATGATGGTCAGATTTAACAGCATGAGCATAAGTGTTACTTTGTGCCTCTTTTCAGAAAATAAAATCATTTCAAAATAAAGATCCTGTTTTTTGTGATCTTCCCCATTCACTTTCAATGGCTGGCCATTTTTGACGAGTGTTACTTTGTGTAATTTTGTACAAAATAAACAGCATTTAAAAGCAAACTTCCTGATTAAACATTAAAGCACAGAAACAGTGCAAATTTTCATACATTTTTATCTTATATTTTGAAAATTATTCACAAAAAATGCTTTTTTCACAAAATTAAGTGCCTACTTTGGATAAATGAGGCCTACGATTAATCCGATGCAAACAGAAACACAAAACCAGTCGTAAATGAAGGAAAACAAGTTGACAAAAAGATTGAATGAATATTTGGTAATAATATAGCATAATGACAGGTTTATAAGCAATTGTTTGGAATTCGGTCATTTTTGACCGGGAACACCACAAATGTAACTTTTTGCAATTTTGTACAAAATAAAAGCATTTAAAAGCAAACTTCCTGATTAAACATTAAAGCACACTAGTGTGAGAAACAGTGCAAATCTTTATAGTTTTTTATCTCATGTTGTGAAAATTATTTCTTTTTTTTTTTCACTCAAAAAAGGTACCTTCTCTCAGAAACATGAGGCCTACGATTAATCAGATGCAAATAGAAACACAAAACCAGTCCTAAATGAAAGAAAACAAGCTGACAAAAAGAATGAATCTAATCTTTAGTGATAATATAGCATAATAAGAGATTTATAAGCAGTTGTTTGGAGTCCAGTCATTTTTGACCGGGAACACCACAAGTGGGACCAATTGAAATAAAACCCACAGAAAATTATGAAAATTTGAAAAAAAAAATTCTGAGAAGTGCTTATACGCTGTGTGAACAAAGTCAGTAAGTCTGAGTCCAATGCGATAACATTAACTGGTATTTTCGGGAAAAAGAAAATCAATTTGACCCGAGAACACAATCATACTGTAAAAAACAAAAAACACAATTTGTTGAGTCAGCTTAAAATAATTTGTTACCCTGCTGCCTTAAAATTTTAAGTTCAGTCAACTCAAATAAGGTTAGTCAACTTGAAATGTTAAGTTGTACTACGTAAAAATGTAGATATTTGTGTTTGTTAAACTTAACAGATGGGTAAGTAACCCAGCTGCCTTAAAAT
>JAHKKF010487258.1:0-14601 GCA_019740295.1 Labeo calbasu | reverse complement strand
TTATGACTTTAATCTCGTAATCTTAGATTTTTATGTTTTAAAGTGGCACTAAAATGCTGTCGTAGACTTTATAGACCAAGACTTTACACACAAAAAAACAAAATATGCCTAAATATAAGCAGGCTTAAAATAAAGTTAATGCCTATACAGGCAAAATTAATGCCTATACAGGTCTTTCATAATATTTTCATAATTTCAACTTTATTCTCGAAATATTTCGACTTTATTCCCATAATTTTGACTTTATTTCATAATTTTGATTTTATTCTCAACATATTTCGACTTTATTCTCGAAACATTTCGAATTTATTCTCAATTTCGAATTTATTTACAAAATATTTTGACTTTATTCTCAAAATATTTCAACTGTATTCTCAAAACATTTCGACCTTATTCTCAGTTTCGACTTTATATAATTTTTTTTTTACATGGCACTAAAACATTGTCGTAAAAGTCTGAGTCTGAGTTATGTGGAATGTTTTAACAGCTTTGCAAAGTTTACTATGTCTAAAAGTCTCTAAAAGACTATATTTAAACCTGGACTGATCGGTTTCGCTTATATGTCGTGCTTTTAAACACATTTAATATTTGTGATATGATAACTAGTGCATGTTAGCATTTATTTAATGCATAGATAGATTTGTATGCATTCTGAATCAAACCAGCTTGTAATATATTAGTAAAATTAATATAATATCCCATCATGTATTGACTGTTGCATAAGATTTGTGCTAGAAAACCCATAACAAAAGTCTCAATGTTCTTAAATGTTTTACTAATTATGAATGATTCAGTGAATTCTGATATAGCAGCTAGGGTAAATATATGACACGTTCCTTTTTGTCATGAAAGCCATAACACACAACTAGAAGAGACAAACGCACAGGTACTTTCACCGTTTAGCCATTATCTAGCAGCTTACATAATACATACATACTACATTATGCATTATACAGATATGTATAGCCTACATCAGTGTGAAATCCTATGCTGCCTAAAAAGCGCTCATTTAGATCATGCTAATGAGCTCTCGTTTAGCTCATGCTGTCATGTATATCCTGGCCATCTAAAACCGCCTCTGTTTACTTTGGTGTGTCCGACTCCACAACGGACGTGTCTGGTGTTACTAGGCCCCACTACATTAGCATTATAGTGTCATCAAACATCATGATGTTTGGCTAACATCCTTTGACCACATGTTTGTAGACTGGATTTTTTTTTTTTTTGTCAGTCAAATAGAAGTAGTTATCAGCTCTATCTTGCTAGGTGATTGCTAGGCCTCAGTACAGTATTATAGAGTCATCACACAGCTAGCATTCATGTTTTGACCACATGCTGTGGAAAATGGTATATTAGAAAAGCCACTGTAGTTGACTTTCAAGCTTGATGTTAATTCAGTTTTGTCAGCTCTTCATAAGTAACATAAAACCTCTTCTGCCAGTTAAACGACTGCATGAGAAGTGTACATAGCTTAATGTAACCAACTGACCACATACGCAACGTTCATTTTCTGTGCTGTACGATTGACCATCTCCATCTACTCGACAATAAAGGACTGTAATGCAAACTCCACTGGCCTGTAGAGTCTTCTTGTGTTGAGTCAACTGGCATGACGGGGTCAAATGGCCCTTATATTGGCAGGTGAACTGAGGGAGGAGAGTACGGGAGGGGTGCCGAAACTGAAGATGCGAGAGAAGCTCTTGAGAAAGGAGGGGGCCGAGTGAGTGATATTTAAACCCCAGAGGTTCTCTCTCTCCTCATCTGTTCCTCAGCTCGACCGGCTGTCTATCACTATCTCCTGCGCTTCATTACAGACAAAGGAAGCTCTCCGTAGGCATTCAGGTAAGACAGACAACTCAGACAAGAGAAAGGACTCCTTTCTCTTCAAGCAGAAAGCTAATGAATGCTAATACTCTTCTAGATTGGGTTATCTACTGTTTATCTTATTCAGATATTCTTCTCATGGGATATAGATAGAACCCAAAACTTATATGATTGTCTAGAGTGTCTTTAAAGCTAAACTAAGTTGTTTCAAACATATATATTTAACATATATTGGTGAATTTAGATAAACTGGGACACGTTTTGCCATTGTGATGACTGAGAAAAAATGTTTCATACACATATATATTCTGTGAAGTCTTGAATTAGATGATGATGTTTAAGGTGTAAGACAAGTCTTGGACCAGGGTCATTATGAACATTATGAAACTTTAATTTTAAAATATATCCACACTCTTTAAAATAAAGGTTCTATGAAGAACATTGAACATCCATGGAACCTTTTAAATGCAGAAAAGCTTCTGTTCTTCAAAATGGTTCTTTTAGGAACTGTTTTTTGAAAGGTTCTTTGGGCAACCAAAAATGGTTGTTCTACAGCATCACTGCAAAAACACCCTTTGGAACCTTTTTTTTAAAGAATGCTTTTAAATCAAAACGGCTTAGAATATCATTTGAATAAACAACTCTGAACATCTCTGTACAGAAAAATACATGCTGTAGCGTGTCCCATTTTACCTGTATTCACCAAACTACCTGCCAGTCCTGAATATAGTTTTGTTTCAGATTTTACTTAAAGGAAATGTACTTTTAAGTCTCTGTATCATCAAATGAGGTAGAATTATATTGAAATTAATCTCTCCTTCATGTCAAAGAACGGTCAGTTTCCTTCGTGTCACTGGGTCACTTGGTGTAACATTTCCATTCTCATCTTGGTTGCCATCGCGTCACAGCGTCCATTCTATACCATTCTGATACTCTAATTAGAATGTACTTCAACTGTCTTATTTACTTCAAAAAATGTGCCATAATTTCTCCTTTCAGCTTCATTTTTCAAACTGTCTTATGTTTGAATAGTTTCCCGCTATTTTTCTGTTGCCTCAAGCCTGTATCTTCTATTGCCTCATGGCTTCTTTGTCCAAAAATGCTTCTAGTTGAACTTTTTTAATGGCTTTGTGGGACATTAAACCATTTTGACCTTAGTTAGTGAACAATGGTTCTTGGTTTTAGTACCTGAGAGCTGTAGTTCACCGTTTTTTGTTCCAAATCCGCATGTCACCATTTGAGCTTCCTAATTAGGCAGTCTCTTAGGTTAACTAATTAGTTAAATTAGATGGTGTAGTACTTCAAATGAAGAGCTGACCACTGAGGCCTCATTGTAACCTGGTCCAAAGTTGCAATTTGATTATGTTGCTAATTATAGTACAGAAACTGAAGAAAAACATGAATTTGTACTATTTAATTGATCTCATACCATTACTTTTAATCTTAGAAGTGAAAAGGAGTAATTCCTTTAATCAGTTATATAAAGTTTTGCAATATTAATGGTTATACAGTCTACAGGACACTTTTTTCCACTTAGCTTTGGCCTCTATCCTCAAAATTAACTAATGGATTTGCTTTAGGATAATTTAAGGTGTGTATTGTGTGTGTGTTTGCGTCTTCATGAGAGCCTCGGGTTACTTGGACGAAGGTTCCCTTGGGAACTTGCCCGTAGTTTTATCTTCATTTTGACAGTTTTATGTTTCACTTGCGGTTTCCATTTGAGAGATGCGGCCCCGTTACATGAGCAACAGATGATTTAGATGTGAGCACGGAAGCGTTCACATACAACTAATGAGCGTTCGAAGAAAACAGAGTTTATATAATCACGCACTGAGTGAGAATGACTCATAAAGTGCCAAACCTAAATACTTGGAGGTCTAACATTACCTTTTGAGATCAATATGAGCTAAACATGTTTAGTTGGTTAACCCAATTACAGCCTTTAAAACACTGAAGCAAATGTTCAGCCTTCCAGCAGTGCTTCTGTTCATGGTCCAGATTTTCTCAACTTCTATTGTACCTCATCAATGACTGTGTCTGTTTCTACATGCGCAGTAGCTCGCTGAACCCGGAGAGAGAAGATCCAAGATGCCACGCTCAAAGTGTGATGTGTAAGAATGTTGCTTTTTGAGTGACAACCCCCTAAATCAAATAAACCCCTCAAACAGTAAACAAATGATTGAGAGAACATTTCCACATTTTTTTTACCCATAGTCCAAAACATGTGTTTGTGCCAGAATTAATTGAGCCAAAGCTCCGCCCATGCTAGTCATGTGACCATACATGCAGCAGGGTCTAGTGAGGGGCGCGCCATGTCGTTGTATCTAACCTTTGACCTTTTTGACCACCCTACAGCATGTCCAAAGAGCCCAGCTCCAACTTGGAAAGCGCCATGCAGATGCTCATCAAGACCTTTCATAAGTATTCCGGGAAGGAAGGAGACAAATACACACTCAGCCGAGGAGAACTGAGGGAACTTCTGACGGAGGAGCTGGGAAATTATCTTGGGGTAAGAAGAAAGCATATGCTCAACCTGTTTTAGTTTCACAAAGCAGGCATAATGCAAAGTGGGTGTTCCGATCTGAAAGGGCACCGTGTGTTTGCAAGAGAGGGATTAAAAAAATAAGGCTTTGTAATGTCAGCCAAAAAGTTCAAAGACAAACATGTTTTATTTGGATTAATAAGCACTAATACATTGTAAACAATAAGACCAGGAAGACCAGACTCAAAATATATTTTTGTTTTTTCCACATCCCCTCTCAATATCTTTCCTTATAAATTCTTCAGAACTTCTGCAAAAAAAGAGATTAATTTGAATACCTGCTATCTGCTGTACATACATTTCAGCCAAGATAAATATGACACAACCTGTAATGCAAGTTCATATGTGCATTTACTGTTACAGAACCCATTTGATAACAGCTTATAGATTCAGTGACGCTTCACACAGTAACTTTGTGACACAATAGTTCAAAATTAATTTCTACTCAGAGCCATATTTGGTTCCTCAAAGAACCTTTCAGTGAACAGTTCTTAAAAGAACCGTTTTTCTTAATGTGAAGAAGATTTAAAAAACTTTTTTTTCTCTTTGCGGAATGGAAGGGTTTCATGGATGTTAAAGATTCTTCATGGAAACATTAATGCCAATAAAGAACCTTTACTTTAAACAGTGTAAAGAACCTTTTTTCACTGTGAAGAAACTTTAGAGCATTGGAAAGGTTCCACAGATGTTAAAGGTTCTTTATGGGACCACTGACGCTAATACACTCCTAAATATAAAGGTTTTTCATTGGCATCCATGGAACCACAAAAGGTTCTTTATAGTGGAAAAAGGTTGTTTAGATCATAAAAATGTTTTTCACATTAGGAAAAAATGGTTCACTGAAGAGTTCTTTGAGGAACCAAAAATGGTTCTTCTATGTCATCATTTTGAAAACTACGGAAGCCCATTTCCCACTGAATAAAAAAAAAAAGGTAATTACGACTTTTTTCTCAGAATTGCGTGATACAAACTCACAATTAAGAGAAATAAAGTTGGAACTGCGAGATATAAACACAATTCTGACTTTTTTCTCAGAATTGTGAGATATAAACTCGCAATTCTGAGAAAAAAAAGTTTGAATTGTGCGATACAACCTTGCAGTTGTGAGAAAAAAGGTCAGAATGGCGAGTTAAGTCTGAATTGTAAAATTTAAACCCACAATTCTAAGAACATCAGTCTTTTTTCCTCTCAAAATTGGACTTTATAACTCGCAACTGAGTTTATATCACAAAAATCTGAGAAAAAAAAATCAGAATTGTGAGAAATATAACTCGCGCCTGCAAGAAAAAAGTCAGAATTGTGAAACACAGACTTGCATTTGCAAGAAAAAAGTCAGAATTGCAAGTTTTTATCTCGCAGTTCTGACTTTTTCTCGCAGTTGTAAGTTTATATCATGCAATTCTGACAAAAGAGTCAGAATTGTGAGTTTATATCTCAGAATTCTGAGAAAAAAAGTCAAAATTGCGAGTTACTAAGTCTGAATTCTGAGAGATAAACACAATTCTAAGAACATCAATTTTTTTCCCCTTCAAAATTGGACTTAATAACTTCCATTTGCGAGCTTATATCTCCAATTCTGAAAAAAAAACTAAATTACAAAATGTAAATTTACAATTGCAAGAAAGAAGTCAGAATTGTGAAATAGAATGCGCATTTCGAAAAAAAAAGTCTGAATCGTAAGTTTATATCTTGTAATTCTGACTTTATAACTTGCAATTGTGAGTTTATATCTCATAATTCTGAGAAAAAAAAGTCAGAATTGAGAGAAAAAAGTGAGAATTGCAAGATGTAAACTAGCAATTGCAAGAAAAGTCAGAATTGTGAGATACTAACTCACATTTGGGGAAAAAAGTCCGAATCGCAAGTTTTTAGCTCGCAATTGTGAGTTTATATCATGCAATTCTGAGAAAAAAAGTCAGAATCGTGAGTTAATATTATGCAATTCTGACTTTATAACTCGCAATTGCGAGTTTATATCTCATAATTCTGAGAAAAAAAGTTAAAATAGTGAGAAAAAAGTGAGAATCGCGAGATGTAAACTTGCAATTGCGAGAAAAGTCAGAATTGTGAGACAAACTCGCATTTGCAAAAAAAAGTCAGAATCACAAGTTTTTACCTCGCAATTCTGACTTTTTCTCACAATTGTGAGTTTATATCATGCAATTCTGAGAAAAAAATTCAGAATCATGAGTTAACATTATGCGATTCTGACTTTATAAATTGCAGTTGCGAGTTTATATCTCATAATTCTGAGAAAAAAAGTGAGAATTGTGAGAAGAAAGTGAGAATTGCAAGATGTAAACTTGCAATTGTGAGAAAAGTCAGAATTGTGAGACACAAACTCGCATTTGCAAGAAAAAAGTCAGAATCTCAAGTTTTTGTCTTGCAATTCTGATTTTTTTCTTGCAATTGTGAGTTTATATCATGCAATTATGAGAAAAAAAGTTTATATCTTGCGATTCTGACTTTAAAACTGGCAATGACAAGTTTATACCAGAATTGAATTGTGATTTTGTATCATGCAATTCTGTGAAAAAAGTCAGAATGGTGAGATAAAAAGTCACAATCACCTTTTTTTATTTTTTAATCAGTGGCAGAAACAGGCTTCTGTAGTAAACCCCTATTTGAAACCATTATTTTAAAGAGTGTAATGTTAAGAGTGTATTTTAGCACGTTTCTACACACCTTAAATTCCCCGTCTTTTAATTTTTGTCCTTCGCCCAGAACGCTCAAGATAAAGATGCAGTGGAACGAGTCATGAACGACCTGGATGCCAATAACGACGGCGAGGTGGACTTCACCGAGTTCATCATCCTCATGGGGGCGCTGACCGTGGCCTGCAATGACTTCTTCCTAGACAGCCCGCCACCCAAAAACAAGGCAGAAAGCAAGGGCGACGGAGCCACAACGGAGGAAAAGAAAGAGTAATGAGCAAATGCTATAAGAATAGAGAGAGAAACAGAAAGTATTAGTAGGTTGCATGGTTGAGAACAAGAGAGTGCGTTTCATCCATTTCTTTAGTCAGGACTGACAAACCTAGTTCCTGGAGGTGATTTCTCTACTTTTATAATTCAACCCAAACTGTTAATATACTCTTAAAGCAAAACTGACAAACCCTGAAGGCAAAGACTTGGGGGTTTGACAGAAACACACATCAGTGCAGTGCCAGGAGCTGGTTTGTCTAACGCTGAACTGTTTTGTTTTTTCTAGTTAATGAGAAGTTCTTGAGTATAAGGTGTTTAAAGGTCTTTCAGGATGGGTGCCTTCTGTTTCATACGACCGCAGACATTATATACAGCTATATATAGTGTTTTTTGGATGAAGATATGGCAGGAAAGTTTATTTTGAGTGCAATCAGTGGCTACCAAGTGTATAGAGAGAATAGGATAGGAAATAGTGTGTTATGGACAGTTACGAATGTATCTATAAGCTGTACGAACTGTGACTTGAAAACAGATGTTGAGGTGTTTATATTTATATCTTTCATGATGATGTAAATATAAATACCCTTTATTGTTGACATCAGGCAACATTACATCTACTTCATGGTTACCATAAATTCTGAACAGTGTTCATAATCTATAATAATTCAGTGTTGAAGATGTGAACTTGGTTTGTCTCTTTCTGTGCATCTATTTTTTAGCCTATTTTTATTTATGTATCTTCTTAATTATAATAAACGTGCAACTGACCTCCAAACGTTTGTCTGACCTTTTTTGTACTGTAGTTCTGCATGCAATTTATTTTATTTTTTATTTTATTTTATTTTAGATGTTAATTAAATATGTTTTCTTTACATTCACATATTCCAAATTTGAAAATATTATATCGTCCTGCTTCCAAACTCTGGTCTGAAGTAGTGAAATATATTATGATTATTTTAATATTGATGCATATAGTTTTGTAAACATTTTTTAAAATATTAAAATTATATACACTACCAGTCAAAAGTTTTTGAACAGTATAATTTTTTAATATTTTTAAGGAAGTCTCTTCTGCTCACCTAGCCTGCATTTATTTGATCCAAAGTATAACATAAACAGTAAATTATTTTTACTATTTAAAATAACTGTATTCTATTTGAATATATTTTCAAATGTAATTTATTTGTGTCTTAAATATTTATAATAATACTAAATGTTTTTGAGCAGCAAATCAGAATATAACAATGATTTCTGAAGGATCATGTGACTGGAGTAATGATGCTACAAATTCAGCTTTGAAATCACAAGAATAAATTATATTTTAAAATATATTCAAATAGAAAACAGTTATTTTAAATAGTAAAATATTTCAAAGATTTTGGACTTTGGATCAAATAAATGCAGACTTGGTGAGCAGAGGAGACTTTAAAAAGACATTAAAAATCTTACTGTTCACAAACTTTTGACTGGTAGTGTATTAAAAACTAATATTTTAAAATAATTAAATATATAAGTCAGTCTAACAAAAAAAGTAAATATTTCTAAGATTTATATATTTTGATATTTGATTTTGTGCAATGACAATATAAAAGCCAGTTATATGACAATTGTAATTTTGGAAATACTTATTTAAGTTTTGGTTGTCTTCACAATATCACAGTTAATATTTTTCTCACACACAAAAAAAAGTGCCTGACCAGGTCTATTGTCATTAAATAAAACCAAAACCATGAAATGCCATAAAATGTCATAACTTGAAATAAAATAAACATTAAATGAAATAAAATATAATATAAATGTATAAGTATAAAAAAGAGCAAAAGAACTAAACTAAATAAACAAAAACTAAAAGCAAAAATGATACATACAACTTTAACTACAATTAAAATGAAAATAGAACATATAAAAATAAAGTCTAATTTAAAATAATAACAAAAACAATAATAGTACTGTATATCAATTATGAATCCTGCTTGTTCCAGCAAATGTGTATGTTTATATCAAACAGCACAATCTTATAATGCCTGAAGGCAATGGAGTCTTTGCATAAACAAATGTTCAATTTTGGCTCCTTTTTTAAGCAGAATTGTTGACGTCAGTTGCTTTCACTCCAGTAGTGCATTATACAAAACTTTGTTTAACAGCTGACTGAAATCTTTGATAGTTACCGTAAATCTACAACAGTGGGGATTCCCGCTATAGATGTGTGTAAACACAACAAAGGTGCTTGTTCGAGCACATCCTGGACTTGTTGCTTGTTTCCGGCTCAACCTGTTTGACCTGATCTACTACTAGCCATGTTTACCCAGGCCTGTAAAGGAGAAACAATAAGCAGCCACAAACATTTATGTTAGAACAAAACAGAAAGAGCTTTCAAATGTCAGTGATCCTGAATTTATGTTTGCAGAAGCACATTTGTGTTCAGCTCAGAGCTAATTACTTCAGTCCAGACAGTCATGTTGAATCAATTATGAATGGTATCTTTAATTTCAGTGATATAAGCATTTACCAGTTCATGTTACATAGCAAGAGATCACATGTTGTTGTATTCTACTCCAGTCAACTAAAATAAATAGCGCACTGGATCAGATCTATAAGGTGCTTTTTTTGACAAAGTTTACACTATGTAACCTCATGTCATTCACTGAGATGTAAATGACGCAAACCTGCACATGCAGTGGCAATGACATCATCAGCAGAAAGGTTGTTACGAGCTTGTGGTTGTGTTATACGGGTTGCATCAGCCAAAGCATACTGTGCATGTAAAAATGCATGTAGAAATGTTTAACATTTTTTCTCTTCACCATTGTTGTAGTGCACTTTGTACTTATTCTCTGACCTAATTACAAACTACATGTCACAAAAAACAAACAAAAACTACACACACTACTTTTCAAAAGTCTCTCGTTCACCACGTTTATATTTATTTGATCAAAAACACAATAAAAACAGTATTATAGTGAAATATTATTACAACATAAACAACTGGTTTATATTTTAATATATTTTAAAATGCAATTTTGATCCTTCAGAAATCATAATTTCTTCTTATTATCAATATATACAACCAGTCAAAAGTTTTTGAACAGTAAGCTTTTTAATGTTTCTCTTCTGCTCACCAAGCCTGCATTTATTTGATCCAAAGTACAGCAAAAACAGTAAAATCTTGAAATATTTTTACTATTTAAAATAACTGTTTTCTATTTGAATATATTTTAAAATGCAATTTATTTCAAAGCTGAATTTTTAGCATCATTACTTCAGTCACATGATCCTTCAGAAATCATTCTAATATTCTGATTTGCTGCTCAAAAACATTTATTATTATTATTATTATGTTGAAAACAGTTAAGTCAATTTTTTTCAGGTTTCGTTGATGAACAAAAAGTACAGGAGAATAGAATTTGTCTTAAATAGAAATCTTTTACGTATTAATTTTAAAAAATATTAATTTCTATAATTTCTTTTCCAAAAAATAATAATAATAATAATAAAATAAATAAATAGTGTATGACTCCTAGTGTATGTTACAAAAACTTTTTATTTCAGATAAATGCTGATCTTTGGATTTTTATATTCAACAAAGAATCCTAAGAAAAAATATACTTAACTGTTTTAAATAGTAATAAAAAATTAAAAATCAGCATATTAAAATGACTAGAGTAATGGTGCTAAAAATTCAGCTTTGCAATCACAGGAATACATTACATTTTACAATACAACGAAATAGAAAGCAGCTGTTTTAAATAGTAAAAATATTTCACAATATTACTTTTGCTGTATTTTGGATCAAATAAATGCAGGCTTGGTGAGCAGAAGACTTCTTTAAAAAAACACGGAAAATCTTACTGTTCAGAAACTTTTGACTGGTAGTGTTCATAGGATTAAAAGCAATTTTTCATGAGGAGACAATTATGTGCAAAAGTATAGTACACTAACAAATAGTACAGATGGTGTTCAGGACAATGACAGTCTTTTGGCCACTGCTGACGCTGTTGTGGCAACTTTGATGTGGCGGTGTCACCTGACCGGGTCCGGCTGGTAACTGTAGTGCTCCATGTCACTGTTATCTGGCCAGGCTGTCTGGACCAGCCCTGACAGACACCTCAGCTTACCTCACGCGCTGAACGTCTCCACCGCAGTCTCCAGCTCTGCTTCTGACCCTCCCACGACAGACGTCCAGCCGCGGATGATCTGTACTCACGATAACAACAACGACAACAGTGTCCATATCAGTGTTCATACATGCAGACAGACATGAACTTCCTGCACAGTAACTTCACATGCAATGATTCGCTCATGTATATGAACACAGGAATGCATCTGTAAATCTATGCTTGACATTCCAGGGCAGATGTTGCGTAGACAAAACGTGAGCATATGTGAGCAGCTTCAGGGAGCCACAGATGATAATGTAATAGATTACAAACACCAGTATCTGTACTGTGTCTGATATCTTAAAGAGACAGTTCACCCAAAAATGAAAATTCTGTCAATAATTACTCACCCTCATGTCAAGTTGTTATTCTTGTTTTTTTTGTGTACAAAAAGTATTCTCATAGCTTCATGACATTACAGTTGAACCACTGATGTCTGGGCCTTGACCATGTTAGTTGCATTGCTGTCTATGCAGGGTCAGAAAGCTCTTGGACTTCGTCAAAAATATCTTAATTTGTATTCCAAAGATGAGCGAAGGATGTTTGGAATGACTTGAGGATGAATAATTAATGACAGAATTTTCATTTTTGGGTGAACTATCCCTTTAAGAGACTTTAAAAACATTAAAACATCTTTCCAACTCCAAACTTTTGAATGGTGGTGTATAAAAACTGAACATTATAATGTTCTCACAACCAAAATGTAATTTGGTAAACGTTTCAACATAAATTTGTTGTCTGGTGGTTTTTCTGGTTTAACACTGTAGTTTGGGGTTGAAGCAAACTACAGTTGTTCTCACCCTTGCAATGTTTTAAACACATGGTCTGTACTGTAATTGACCTTATTTCTCACAATTGCTATATTTACTATATCTGCAGTATAATTTTTTTATTGTTTAGATGTACATTTGCAAAGTATTACAATTCGACTAACAAGCTAACTGCTAACAGCTAAAGCATATACTGTGATATGCTCCCAAACCTATTCACCTTATAGAGTGTTTTCACGACACGTCATCAATTGGCCATATTGGCAGCACTGAACGTAAACAATGCCACTGAACCGAACAAAACTAATTTGCTGAATATTGCTGTTGAAAATGCTCAATTGCTGTCATGTTTTGGGCTGTACTAATCGGTCAGACTGGGAAAAACATTTGGAGAGCTACAGACTGCCAAAAGTTACAACAAATCAAGGAGGAGACTGCAAAAAACTGTCTGAGGAACAAAAGTTGTGGTTAGCCAAACTGAACCAGGATTTCCAAAGCAAGAATCTTGACAACATTCGTGTTTGTTCTTATCATTTCCAGTCAGGTAGGTGAAATATTAGGCTAAAATCTTAATTAATACTGCGTGTACGTATCTTTACCACCTATTAACTTTAGGTTGTCAAAATATTGCGCCCTTTTCTGCTTGCTAAGTTGTTCTCTATATGATTTAACAGCTTCCACACATTTTTTCTGTGGTTTAGACAGCATAAATTAGCAGAAGAACGTATTCAGTAGTACATTAACCATGCAATCCATACTATTGTTTACATCCGAGTATGGCCAACATGGCTGCGCATCCGGGTAACCATCCAAACCGTGATGTAAGTGCAAGCCCTCTATTTTTAGTTTTAGTAAACAGCTTTGCTGCTTGAAATTGCAAACTGGTGTGTCATAACATATTATTTTAAACTATTATTTTAATTATGAACACACTGGTTTGTAGTACAAACAGTTTTACCATTTACTGCACGTCGTTATTTCACTATAGCGGCTAACGAACCGGAAGTCTCACCCACGGCTTACTTAAGCCTTAAAGAATAAGGTAGATAAAGTTTTGACTTCTAAACTAAACTTTTGTAATACCATAATAATTTCATTAGATGATTTATTTTCTATTGTAGCTAATCTACTATTAAACCAAAGAGGCAGTTTTCTTGTAACCGGATCGTTTTTGGCGAGAGCTTTGATTTACACGTTTTCACGTGTTTGGTGTATCTTTAACGGCTGGTTTGTCTGTCCATCTCATACAATATGCTCGTGGAGGATGGCTCTGTTCCTAAATTGGATCACAGCGGGCGTCACAAGAGACCGCTTATCGGACTCAGCTATCATGATGATGAAGTAAGAAAGGTAAAAAGAGAGGGATCTTAGCGTACCTACTGAAAGGAAAGGGGGAGGGCTGGTGTCAATTCAACCCTTTTTCCCTCCACGTTAAGTGTCTTTAATACCGGTGAAACGATACCGAAGCAACACTTTGCCCGTTTTTCGCAGCGTGATTCCCTTCGGCTATCACGTATTGCTGCTATTCTACCCTTAACCCTGGGGGCCGCATAGACTCGTGTACATCTGATCTGCAAACAGTCATTAACCCTGTCGCCTCTGTCACCCCTTCACCTAACCTTCACTGCGATCTTAACCTGCCTATGACAGCAGCACTGGATTAACAATTCATCTCGATTTAAGACAATGCAGACGGTAACTCAATCCTGAAGCTAAAATTAACTCTAATGGGTCTTGAAGAGGGCCTGAGAATGTAGAAATCATTCATGAGGAGCGCTCAGGAAAGACGTATCAATGAAATGATTCATAACTAATGACCATGGGTGGATCAGGGCAAGGTGAATGAATGACAGTGTGACCGTACACCTTTGCACCTGGACTGGGTATTCATTTTGCATTGTGTGATTTATGGCGACGCTTCCCTTACCAAAAAGAAGTATACTTCATAAAGTTCATTTGATTAAGTATACTTCAGTAAAGTTAAAGTATATTTTTAAGCATACTTTATGTAGTAAGTATACAAATATCAATGTAGAATACTTTTAAGTGTACTATTTTAATACTCCTTAGGACTAGTATACTTTAAGTATAACAGTAGTAAACTAGTAGTAAACAGTAGTTTTCAGTTTGTACTGCAAGTATACTAAAAGTGAACTTATAGGTATACCGATAGTTTACTAATTAAATACTTTTTTATGCATTTTAGTACACTTTGAAGTATAGTCCCACTATATAGTATAGTCTAAACTAATAGTTTAGTAGTTTTATACTACAAGTTTACTCATACTCACTTTTTTGTGAACTTTAAATCATACTTTAAGTATATTACTATGTCCCTATTTAGGTATTAATTTGTATATATTTTGTTATATGAATATCTGAAC
>JAHKKF010487257.1:0-20789 GCA_019740295.1 Labeo calbasu | reverse complement strand
AATAATAATAATAATAATAATAATAATAATAATAATAATAATAATAAACACAATATAACAGCCAACAACAGACATCTGATTTTAGTAAGTTGCCAAGGCAGCATTTTAATTTTTGTTTACATTTTTAAGGTGTTTATTAATTAATTAATATATTTATTTATTTATTTCAGCTTATTTTAATTAATTAATAATTAATATTAATTATTTAATCATTTTAATATTTACTTTTTGTTCTAGTTAACAATAACAAACACTGCTTACCGGAAATATAAGTAAAACATTCTTCATTCAAAATCTACGGTAACAGATCATGACAAAGGTGTGCAGCAGTAAAGTTAATAAATAATTCAAATAACGGAATTAAAGAGTAACCTCGGAGTCAAAGAACAAAAAAAGTGAGTCTACCACGTGAGTCTACCAAGGCATCACAAAGACTAGAATTATTATGCTTTCTAAGAGCAAATCCTAAAATGCAATGCAATAAGCTAGTGGGAAAATCATTAAATATGCATGGAGGATAAAATGAATATACTTCCATTTCATCTTTCTTTTTTTTTTTTTTTTAATGCATATTTAGCCAATCTTTAAGCGTTAGTCTGATGTGGACTCTTTCCTTTGCTCAGGCAAACAGGAAATGAACACATCACAGAGCGGACACAATGCAGTAGAGGTAAGAGCTCAGTGTTCCCGCAGGTAAGTCCCTACAGACCCCTAGCATCCGTCAGTAGCTTACAGATTATAGGACACATAAAGCTAGTGAACAGGAATTAACAAGCTACAACAGCCATATGTTCCTGCTGGAGTGAAAACGCAGTGTCCTCAACCAGACGACCTTCCACTTCCCCTAAAGTCATTCTAAACATTATCGCCGCCAAACCCAAAGTCGACAGCAGCCCCCTGGAGGTAAAACTCATCTGTGCACCGTTGCCCCCTTCTGTTAAATTAACATTGCAGTGTGGAGGAGAATTTCAAGAGAATTATCGAAACGAGCATTTTATGCACGGTTTTTATGATCAGAAAAAGAAAAAAGTAAACGTAATTTTATGAAGCTACAAGAATACTTTTTGTGTGCCAAAAGTTTATTATATTATTGTTTAAACAGTCTACTTTAGTACAATTAAGTGCACTTCTTTTTTAAAAGGGAGAACAAGGAACATTTAGTAAACACGTTTTTTTTAATTGCAAATCCAGACTCAGGTAGCAGACGTTTAACATTTCCACTGTGGCAACTAGCAGAACAAGCCCCAGTGAACTCTGACATTAATCTGATGCAGCATCATCACCTCTCTGCAGGGGGATCAAACACAAACCCTACATAAAATACATTACCCAGAGGGCTGTGCGATTAGCATCATGAGGTAACACCATGTCTTGTGCATGTGAAGGAATTCAAGGACACAACGGCAAACAGGCACTGGGTCGGTGCACTTTATATTCAAACAGATGCACTTGCTCCTGTGTGAGACATGACAGCTTTCGTTTCATATGCCCACAAGTCTTAGAACCAAAATAGAACTCACGCAGTGAAAAATGTGGGAATGCAGTAAGCTTACAGATATATTTCAGTATTCCGGGTTTATAACTTACACTCAGAAAGTGGCAAATTGGCATAGACCAGTAAATTAAATAAAGCATATTGGCTGGCGACCCCTTTTTTTTTTAGAAATTGGTAAGATAAAAACAAAAAAAAAGCTATAACTAATGGATGTTGTCAGACATCCTAAATAATAAATAATAAATAGTAATATAAATAATAATTTTGGTTAAATTGAAGTTAATACATTTACAGTTAGTACATGAAAGATCTGTCACTGATAGATGTTGTCGGGCAGCTTTAATATTTTTAAAAACACCAAACAGCGTTGTTAGTAATAAATACAACTATTAATAATTTAATAATTTAATAATAATTTAAACGTAAACTTGAAAAACTTGAAGATTTAAACACAATGTTAAAGAAATGTTACCTAAAATGTTAAAACTAAGTGTTAACTAAAATAAAATTGTAGTTGAAGTAGAAATAGTAATAGAAAGTAGTAATAAGTCATAAGTGACAAAAAGCACTACTATAACTTAAACTAAAACTGAAATCGAACTGAATATATAAAAAGTAAAAAACTGATTTATAGTTTGGGTAACGCTTTACAATAATGTGTCATTTGTTAACATGAACATACAATGAATAATACATTTATTACAGTATTTATTCATCTTTGTTAACGGTACTTAATAAATATGCAGTTGGTCATTGCTAATTGATGGTAATTTACAGTGCATTAACTAATGTTAACAAACACAATTTTTTATTTTAATATTGCATTAGTAAATGCTAGCATAAACTAAGATTAATAAATTCTGTAGAAGTATTGTTCATTTTTAGTTTATGTTAACTAAATTAGTTAACTAATGTTAATTAATAAAACCTTATTGTAAAGTGTTAACATAATTTTAATAAATACAGTAACTAAAATTACAAAAATTACTAAGATAAAAGACTAAAATATCACTGAAACAAAAAAGCATATAAGGCATTAATATATATATATATATATATATATATATATATATAACATAAATATATAATATAAATATGGACAACCCCAGCGACTGAGTTGTTTTGACACAGCGGTTGGATTTAATGTTTAACCCAACCTGCTGAGTAGTTTTATTTAACTCAACTATTGTTTAAAAATTACTATATTTCTTGCTTAAAATGATCCCAAGGTTGGAAAAAAACATTAATATGTGTAATAAATGAACATTTCTGATCATGTTTAATAAATAATAATTAAATAATAAACATTTTAAATGCTTATTAATAAATCCTCTAGTAATGTGATTTTTCATGTAATTTTTTTTTTTTAAAATTAATTAATTAATTATTTATTTAGTTATTTTTACATTTTTATTTTTTTTTGTTGTTGTTGTTGTTGTATGTAGTGTACATTTTTCTAAAAAGCTATTTAGTATTTAGTTTTAATATCCTAAAATAAAGCCTTTAGGATGAAACTAAATAGATATTGACTTTATTTTTACTCTTAGTAATTTTAGTATTTTTAGTTACTGTATGTATTCAAATTATGGTAACACTTTACAACAAGGTTTCATTACTTTACATTAGTTAACTACTTTAGTTAACATTAACTAAGAATGAACAATACTTCTACAGCATTTATTAATCTTAGTTTATGCTAGCATTTACTAATGCATTATTAAAATCTAAATTTGTGTTTGTTAACATTAGTTAATGCAATGTAAATTAACGTGAACTAGCAATGGCCAAGCTGCACTGAGTTAAATAAAACTGCCCAGACGTTGGTCAAACATTTAACCGAACCACTGGGTGAAAACAACCTAGTCGCTGGGTTTGTCCATATTTAACCCAACATTGGTTGTTTTTAACCCAGCATATTTTTAGAGTGATAATATGCATGCTAATAAGCAACTTGTTAATAGTGAGAACTGGTCCTTTAAATAGTGTTGCCAAAAAAAAAAGTTCTAAAATCCACCAGCCCTGTCTGCTTGTTTTGTTTAGCAGGCCTATTTCCATTTCTGCTAGCATTAGATGTAGCACATTAGTGGGCTGCTATTAGCCTGAACATGATCAGAGTGGCAGCAACTTCCTGTCTGGCACTGAAAACCCTCACCTTAATCATGCCACATGTAAATGTCAGCACCCTGCGAACCCCTGAAGGGCGCGGGCTGTCGGAACACATCGCAGGCAACAGAGGGGTCAGAGGAAACGCCAGCCATATCCTGAAGGAGTAAGAACGACAGAGAGAGAGAGAAACAAGGTGTCCAACTACTGTAGGCTAACAGAGCCACCTGCCAGTTTAAACGTGGCAGTACTGCCATAATACATTTTGAAACGAGTTTTAGCTGTTATGGATGGCAGTTGTTAGCTGGACATGTTAGCTGGACGGTTGTTGTAAGATTGAGATGTATATGACCTAAAAAGTGTGCTAAGATGGACACAAACACTTGAGAGGAGAGAGAAAAGATGGCAGCTGAAGTGGGTTGCTGAGCTTCAGCGTAGTCACTTTTATATAGAATGCATTAAAATTTCATAATTTAACAGCAGTCTGCAGTATTTCAGCTTTTTGCACTTTAAGCATTTAAAAAAAGCTTTACTTATACACTGCCCTCCAAAAGTTTGGAAACACCCCTGGCAAAGTGTGGTTTTGGACAATATCAGGATAAATCCTTATCATTTTTTGGTGCAAATACATTAAAGTAACTTGACATTATCTTTGAAGACCAGCAATAAGAATTTTCATTTTGATTACATAATAAAAATTCAAATATTCTTGACATATATGTAAGTCAGGTTTGAAATATGTTTTTTTTTTCCTTCTATGATAATTTCACTATAAATGCCTGAAAAGATAGGAACACTTTATTATATAACACTAATCATAATCTTAAGTTATGTCATAAAACTTTTATGCAAATATTTTCGTAATCTTATTTTAAAAGACTTATGTAATGCTAATGTTGCGGTTTTCAGGGATTTATGGAATCCTCAGATACGTTTGAAATGTTAAAAGCTTCTACTAACAATTAGTAAATTATATTATTTGATAACAGGAAATTGCACTTGATGTATGATAATCTATTAAAAAAAGTTAAAAATGTTAATTAAATTCAGTATGTTTCGTAGAGTGAAAAATAAAAAACTTACATAACTGAGGAAAACACAAATTATTCTAAAGTAAATTTTCACATATCTGCATCTAACTATCATCTTTTGACAACTTTAACATGCTAAAACTAAAACTAAAATAAAACTAAAAATAAAACTAGTCCTATCATCGGAGTTCTGGAAGTATCCTTTCTTTTAATGTGTCCCAAAGAGAATCTTTTTAACTGTCACTCCCATTTTTGAACACAGACATAAAAATGCACTATCCAGACTTACATTTTTTATAATTCATAAATGAAAACATTTTGTAATATGATTTTAATGTACATTTTCCATGGTAATGCAATGTCTGATTTTAAAATGCCTTTCAAAGGATGAATTTTGAGATTTTTAGTTTTGAACTGATATATAATTTCTTATGATTTCTAAAACGTGATAGGGAAAAAGGCAACGAAGAAAGTCTTTTGTGACGAAGGTCAGAAATCATGTTATGATGTAGATTTTTTTAAGTTGCAATCTTGACATATATTAATCTATTACTTTTCCTACATAATTTCTAACACAAAAATATGGTAAAATTCATATTTAAAGAGTTAAAGTGTTGTAAGCCATAAAGCAAGCAAAGCAGCTACAAGGTGACAACATTGCAGACTTAAATGACTTAAACCTAAATATATATATATATATATATATATATATATATGTAGAACGTAGGCGAACACGGTGACAAATGCAGAAGCACAGTGGTGAGAGCAAAACAAAACACGGTCCACAAATTAGAAGCACAAAATGAGGATTTGTAAAGAAAAATGTAAGAGGATTCCAGTATAAGCCAAGACGAGACTGGTTTTCCTTTGCTGGTTCTTGCGACACTAGCATATTCTCACCGGAGCTTATATTTTAAAAAATGCTGGGTTGTTTCATCCCGACTTTCAGTCAAATATGGATTATAACCCAACTTTTGGGTTCAAAATTGAAATAAAAAATGAAAACCAACCACTGGGTTAGTCCATATTTGACCCAAAGTTAGGTTGAAACAACCCAGCATTTTTTAGAGTGTTCACTACGCCCATAAGTGTAAATCACATCATCTGAGGGTTGTCCTCACTTAAAAATATCATTACAAGTGACGCTGTGTATTGTAAATAATTTGATGGAGATATACTTAAAATAATTTTGTAAGTATTAAAACAATACAAATGCAAAAAAGCGTTTTTAGTTCAGAAATGTTTTGAGTCCCCCCTCCCTTGTGGACCCTGGTCCACTGCCTGCTTTCCCCCTTTATTGATACACACACGAGTCCATCGGGAGAGCAAGGTTACCAAGCTTAGCTTGTTTAGCTTGTCACCCACTGCAACTAACACAGCGATAAGCCTATTGTAGACCTACCGATGTGTTGGGTTTTGCTCAATATGATGTTAAGTGGCAGATCAGTGGGCTTGCTGCGGTTGAATATCTAAATAAGAGACGTCCTCAGTCCCAGACGAAATACTATGTGGAGGACTCAAAATAATTCATTAATTTTAATATGACCGTGTGGTGAACCTATGAACCGAACCCACGGTCTCCATGCTGTGTACACATATCTATCATAACAAGTACAATTTTGGCTGTATTATTTGTGTCCCCTTCAAAAATTGCTCTTTAGAAATTTTATATTTATTGTCCCCCCCTACTGTTAGATATAATTTATGCCCTTGTCTACGCCTACGTCCTACATCATCCGTCCTACGTCAACTCCTTCAAATGCATATGCAATAAGATCTCGCCTTAGGATTAACAACCTCAGAACTCAAAGTAGGGAAACGTCTAAATTATTGTTTAAAAAAAAAATCGATTTCCCTATGAAGAAAATGAATGGTGTTTTTACTTCCAGAACCCGACCGTTGTACTCCATCATTGTGCTAGAATCTTCTGCTGTCACCAACCAATTTTTCAACGCAACTGAAATCCCTCCACACGCTCTGTTCTCAAACAAAGTGGTGCACCGTCAGTCAATTCATGCTCTATCTCCAACAGTCAAGAAGATTGATTTAGAGGAAGGTGCCCTCGCTTTAGCCATCAAGCCAACCCTCAAGAGCTAGCATCTATCCTGAGACCAAGCTAGATTAACTCACTTTGAGCTATGAACTATGTTCATCACTCCTCAAAGTCATCAATCCCAGAGGCAGTGGAAGTATCCCACAGACAAGTGTCATTGTCAGAACCCAGGAGACGATTAGGAAGAGTGAAAAGGAATTGTTCGCAAGTCCAAGCAAAATCTTGTTTAATTCCCGAACCTTAAGTATGAGAAATACTGATGGCATGCATTCGGATGTGTGTCGTCTGTAGTTGTCCAATTACCCCCTTCCCATTGTTTAACCTGTCCCACCCTTTCTTGTCCCCCTTCTTCCCTGGAGTGTGCTTCATTCTCTATTCCCATAATGCTCTAGTGGTTTCCAAGGGAGACACAGGGGCCCTCAGTGTCCTCTTAATAACCACCACGCACCTTGTAGACACAAAGACACGATCCCCCAAACCCTCCACATCTGCATCCCCGATTCCAGCTTCCCACCCTCTGTCCAAGTCGCAAGACACCGAGCAAACCCCTTGTGCCACGTCCACACGCAACACTTTGCGCATGTCTATTGTGATGTGTGTTCACCGGAGGGCTGATGGCGGTAGAAGGAGAACAGTCTTATAACATATGATGCTATCTCTGACTGTTTTCTAAACTAGGTGTCAATTCACAACAGGCTTCAGACGTACCAGCTCAACGCGGCACCGCCGAGCCCTGAGAGTGCCGCCCTTCTCAACCACCAGAGGGAGCTCTTCCAGCAGCCTCCGTTGCAACGCGCCAGCCCCACACCCTCACACTCCTACCAGCCCGTGGCCCTGGCCGAGATACGACCCGACACGCTCATCCAGTGCCAGCAAATCGTCAAGGTCATTGTCTTGGACAAAGGCGGTCACGGCCGCATGGAGGCGTTCCTCAGCCAGAGCCCCACTCATCACCAGCTCATCCAGTCTGTTGTCTCCACGCCAGTGCGCTCACCCGATGGCGGAAGCAACCAGGGGGGGAACGACGGTTCGCAACCGCCCTTGCCTCCACCGCCACCGCCGTATAACCACCCTCACCAGTATATACCCCCAGATCCCCGCCTTGCACTGCAGAGGACCCCAAGTGGCTCTCGTAGCCTGATGTAGAGATCAAAATGATAACTATAAAACACTCCAGGCGCACTTTTGACAGTATTTATCTACATATGTATATACATAAAAGAAATATAATGAAAAAATGCTATCTATATGCATATATTTAAGGTAAGAGACATTTATTGACTTTGCAGATCCGTCAAACAACCAATAAGAAAATATGATTTACCTAATTGCTGTGTATTTTGAAACGTTATGTAGTTTTAACAAATTTCTATAACGGTTTTCGTCTTTCTGGACACTATCTGAGGTTATATCGTTGAGTACTTGTTCTTGACAGGATTTCTCTGGTGCAGTTTGTTATAGACAAAATGATTTAACGAAAAAATGTGATCCATGACAACATTCGTTTTAATTCCACCGACACTTGCTTTTGTGTGGGAGCTGGTTTTACGTGTAAAATCTCCCTCTTTGGCTTTTATTATCCTACTGATGAGTCTGTTTAGTGTGTGTGTGTGTGTATGCTTTTGACTGGAAAATGATATACGTGCCAAAATGAGGACTCCCTCCACCGTGGACTTTTTGCACTGTTGAACGCTTAGGGCTAGAGCAAACATTTGTGCTTATATCAACGATCATTTAGATTCCCTCTAGGTACACAAACATTTTTAAAAACCTTTTAAGCGGTACCATTAGCCACAAACTGTTTCTCTCCCCACTTCTTATGTGGCCGATGTTGTATTCCTGTGAAATGTGAATTACTTCCTAATTATCACCTGTCTTTGAAAATGTCTTTTATGTCACTCCTTTTAACTGAAATGTGTGTAAATTGAGAATGTAGAAAGTTTTAAGGCTCTTTCACATGACTCACGTCAACCTTCCCCAATGTGTTGGCGCACAGGTCATACGTTACAACATGGCTCTCAAAATTAAGATTATTTCAACTTTGACCTCATTTGCTGATGATATTTTAAAAATATAACCAGCAATTACCAGACAATTTGCATGACTTATTATGTGAGCAGTGCCAATGATAAAATGAAAACAAGACAGATGAGAAGTGTTGAACGAGACAACATCAAATAGCATACCATATCTTGATATTTGCATGTGTTGTCTTTATTGTTTTAGTACCTGACGCACTAAAAGAGTTATGCAAACCTAAACATAAACATTGTCAAAAAATACATTTTTTTATGCCGCAATCCCGGCAGACTTCCACAATATGGTATGCTTTATTAGGACAGTACAGTATTGCATTACCACAGTGATTCAGTGCACTAAATTGACAAAATTAAGTATAAATGGCCTGTTTTGGAAAATGTAGTGTGCATTTAAACTGGATTTTGGGTGGTTAGTAATTGGGGCACAGGTTTTTGTGCTGAAATGCCAGCGATCTTTCTGTGATGCAGCAGTGCAAACAGAGGGATTTTATCCAGTTTAAAGCTCAAATATGTGTTACCTCTTCCATTGGCTTTAACTGTGTTCACTATTTACTACCTAGCAACTTCCTGAAATTGCTTTTGCCTTTAACGGTTAAAGTTCATAGAAGGTTGTGTTAAAGCCCTGACACGAGTCATGTGAAAGGACTTTTAATGTGTGGCAACGTATCACGGCTCAATGATGGAAAAAAGAGCCAGTCACAGCCACCGAACGGCTATAGCTCTCACGCTCAGGAATTTCAGAGAGTACCTGAAAGAAGACTGAGATCTTTTAATGCTTGTACTTGAACTTTATGTAGCAACTTGGAACATATAAGGCCCTTGCGAAAAGGCCATTTGATCCCAGCAACCATCTTTGGACACGATGTGTGTTTGTCTGACATTCTGTGAAAAGATGACAGAATGTTACATCACTGTTATCACATGACTCAGACGTTGTAACATGGTCTCATAGTGTTACTCCTTCATCAGTACTCACAACTATATAAAACGCCCAATGAGACACCCTTCAACACCATCAAACTCTGCCGTTTGACTCCTAAAACTCTTGTCTGAAGCTTTTCGAGAGCCAAGTGACACTTGAAACATCAACTGAGATGCACATTGTTGGCACAAAACACTTTAACCTGAATGTTTGTCTGGTTTGGTCTGACTTTATCAGCTGAATGGAAAACTAATCAATGGTTTATTTTGTTTTGCTTGTATGTAGCTATCATATATCAGCATATAAAGCAGCAACGAATTAGCTCTGATAAATGTTAACTACCCACAGTCCAACCATTTCTGATAAAGGTTGTCATCAACATATTTAAAGTCAACATGAAACATAATTTACTATTTTGCATCCATAATATAACATGTTAAGGATGTGTAAAGTGATACAGTATATTTAATGAAAAATCTGGGACTAAGGATGAGTAATGGAACCAGACTTAAATTCGAGTTTACCAGCAATCCAAGGGACATGCAGTTGAAATTTATCCTTGATAGCAAATCTGACATTGTCTAAATAGCTATTGCCCCTCACAGCCATGCTAATATTACCTGGGAAAAGGTAGTTGTTTCATAGGCACAAAAGCCAGGAATGTGTATTAATTTGATTTCATGTTGACTTTAAGCAGTAGTATTTATCGTAACACCATTGGCGTGTCATAAGTAGCTGTGTGTCCAATTTCCTCTGTTTTCTTATATGATAGGGTGTTTGTTTCATAATTATATCGCTGCTGTTTGGAGCTCCCAATCTGATCTCTGTTTCCTCTTCTCACTGTGTCTTTATTTCCAAGTATGGTGATAATTTGGGATGGCGGACACCAGGTGCTTCATATATATTGGTGAGAAACTCAACACATGAGTGTACTGAATATCCTGGACCTCAGCAAATTGTCTCTCCCTCTATTCTTAATTTCTGCTCCAAAAAAACATGAACTGCCCAGCCTTGGTTTCCACATGAAAGGAATAGTTCATTCAAAAATGGAAATTCTGTCATTATTTAATCTTCTTCATATCAAAACATGTTGTGTCAGAGTAAAAAATAAAACTTCACGTCACAGAATTGCTTCATATCTAATTGCAATAAATGTAACTTCATTTCTTTATTTCTGTTCTGTTTTCATCAACCCAGGCTAACTGGAAAAACGTGTGATGGCATTTCTGCAAAATTACATTTTGTTGCTTCTTGGATGTTTCATTGCGCTTTTAAAGTAAAATGTCAAGCATGCTTTTTTTTTTTCTCCAAAACTGTTGTACATATTGCTGCAGTTTGGAAATGTGCACTAAACCCTACTCAAAACTAAACCAGTAGTATTAAAACATGAGTTTAAAATCAATTTCCTGAAGCAACCAAGCTTTCTCCTAAAAGTTCTTGAGCTCTTTCTCTATTTTCTGACGAAAATTTACCTGTGGGAACTTTTTGCGAGACACGAAATATGTACCAATAAGTACATATCACTGCAGTTTCCAACAGAAATGTCCAGTGAGTGGCGCTTAAGAGTGTTTGTTTTTTTTGTTTTTCGCTGGAACAGATGAACGTACATATGGTACGTTTTACGTGACGTTGCTTTTGTACGTGTCACCGCAGTTCTTACTTGAAATGTCTATTGAGTGGCGCTATAACTCTAATGCTCTGTGACGTTTTAAAATAACATCCATCTGCACTACACCTAAATCAACTTGATAGTATGAATAAAAGCGAATGTGACGTAAAAACGCAATCGCAAGCATGCCGTTTTAGCGTGTTTTTCGATCTCTTTCAGCTCTTCCATCGTGAGTCATGTTTCTTCGTACCCAAGGCTTCCACATCCTAAGTCTAATTCCGTGCCGGCTGAGCTACCAAGCAAGCTTGTTACTCCCGGTGTTGTGCCAATTTTCGTTGAAATCGCTACATAATTGCACACCTAACCCTAAACCTACCAATACTAGGCGCGTAGTAATCTGGCAGGGGTCAACACTGGAAAGCGAAACATATGGAGCTGTAATCATAATTGTGTATGAAAACGATTACAAGTGCTTGCTGTTTTACCGCCTCTAGTGTTAATTTCTGTTGGAAACTGCAGTGATATGTACTTATTGATACGTATTTCACGTTTTGTGAAAACTTCAGGTATATTAGTAGAGGCAAATTTTAGTCATTTTTCCAAAGAGCTTGTGTTGGTTTTCATAAATGTCACAATTGTATTGGAAAGAACGTTGTGAATATTCTTCAGAATATGTACTGCATACAACATAATAGTATACATGACATGAGGGTGTGTAAATAATGACAGAATCCTTTACAGATCCGGCCTTGGAGTAACAAACAGCTGTCACAGAGAACTATCATTCTCCTTTATCAAACATTTCAACAGCAGCTTAGTTGGGAAAATAAATATAGGTGAATTGCACAACCAGTTCTAAAATGGTGAAAGAATCAGTGCTAGTTCTCTTTCTATGAAATACTGAGTGACAGGAGTTCACTTTTTGTCTTTCTCTTTTCGTAGCCTTGCATTTGGCCCCTGAGGGAGTTGGCGTGGAGGTGATGGAAACAGGGAGCCAGATGAATTGTGCATGACCCTGGTTTTGAAGAGTTTATTATGCTTGAGCGAATGTGCCCTGGCTAGCAAATAAGATGTGATCTAACCCAACAGATGAGTGTTGAATTAAAGCCCTTCACACAACCAAAGGCTACGATGCTAACGCTAACCTTGGTTTAGCCTGCAGAAGGGCTGTTGCACTGGTGTGTTATGCTGCCTTCAAGTCCTGTTAGAATGATTGTATTTACGAGAGTGCAAATGAGCGACACCGCAATATTGTAATCATCATTAGATTGTATTTTAGGTGAAAATACTACTTATTTCTGGGTTTTTTGACATTCTCGTGCGATAAAACATGGATAAATATATGAGTAAAGCATTGTTACATACTAATGTGCATTCTTTTACTTTGTTTTGTAGCAGCAGCGATAGAAAAAAAACGTTCAGAAATGAAGACAAGAAAAAAAAATTAAAAAAAGGGCCAAACAAAATCACTTCTTGTACTTAGAATTTCATAACTCATCCCAGGAGAACTTGAAGGCAGTATAACATCAACGTTTATTAATGCTAATTTTGAGATTATTTATAAGTGTGTTTGAAAGACAGTCAGCCCCAGTCTTATGAAAATTAACACCATGGTTTTATTAGTAAAAGTGTAGTAACCATGTTTTTTTTTTTTTTTGGTGTATCGACTACCATTTGTATAACCACAGTTTTCTTCTACAAATACCATGGTTAAACTATGGTTAGTGTAGCAAAACCATGGTTAATTTGTGGTTTAGCTATAGTATTTGTACAATTTGTAGTAAAACCATGGTTAATTTTCGTAAAGGCATTGTCCAGTTGTTGGTCTGTATGGCAGATTTACACAGTATTAAACATGCTTTCCATTTATTCGAGATTTACATGAGTGGTCTTGCTTATTAATTTTCTGTCCTTTTCTGACTGACGTGAGTAGTTTGTTGTATCCACACGATAGAGCTTTTTTGCAACTGTAATGCAGAGCTATGGATCAACACAGGTTCAAGGTCACTAAAAGTGGTCAGCTAACTAATAGTGTCTATTTTTTTTCCTGTCAGATCTGCTGCTAAAATTGAAAGCAGTACTAAAATATCACTGTGCATATTGCTTTTGGTTTTTATAATGCTGCTGTGCCCTACTGGATTGTTAGTGTTTGTCAAAGTATGCAAGAATAAAGTAAGACCATAGTTCCTCTCAAGACATTCTTATTGTTTAATTACTATCATTTTCAAATTACTAACCTTTAAAGTCGGGCGAAAGGTGTGTGAAAATGTTTACTATTTTCCTGATGATTACTGTTTGTGCCACTCGTAAATTAGTTCAGTTTTTGCCTTTATTGAATTTGAAATCAATCAACAAAATATCTAGTGAGGATAAAAACATACAATAGTCAAAATAAAAGTTTTGTAGCTTTGGTAACACTTCATATAGACATTCAGAGCAGATGGCATATTTAATTTGACGTACATTAAAAAGAGGCTATGGGGAAACAAAGTTCAAAACATTAAGTTAAAGACCCATTAATTTAAAGTCTTTATTCATGTTTATGAACGTCTATGGCCCTGTCCCGAATCACCTCCTAAACCCTTGCAACCTTCTTTTGAGTCCACACTTTCATGACGTAATGCCACTCTGACTGTCGCTTTCACCCTTTCTTTCCCCCATGGTCTCTTGGACTTAACAGACACACATTTGTGACGGCTATTGCAAGCACGCAAGTGCACATGAAGTGTGCCATTTGGGACAGGGCCTATGAGAGCAGAGCCGTTCGATATGTCCCACCCATGCAAAAAAATAAATAAATAAATAAAAAATCCTGAATGTTGTCGAAAACCCAATGCTCTCTAATGTCCAATTTTGATGTATTTTACAAGGTGGCTAATTCGTACGAATTCATACTACCTCACTCATGCGATTTGTGTGAGGGGTAGGTTTAGGGGTGTCCCTCATTAAATACGTACAATTTTTCAAAAATCGTACGAATTCGTAAACAACCTAACTCTAGTGACCTAACCACCTCATAAAATATGTATGAATTTCTGTAATGTTGGGTTGGGAAAAACATATATTGTTGACTGAATGACTGAGAGTTGAATGAACTGATGGACTGTTCTATTTCGAATAGCCTGGTTTTCATTCATTTGAAATTAAATATGTTGTCTGCTGTAACATATTGTCTATTATAGTATGTGTCACACATACTACTTTACATGTAAATACAATTAATTACAATATTTAAATAATACTAACAACATGTATTTACAAGCTTGCTCAGAAACAGTTACATTATGTTCGTTAGTATCGGTTAGTTCTTACTACACTTCAACGTGAATATTGTAATGTAAATTGTGTACTTAGATTTAATGTAACAAAAGGAAAACAATGAATGATTACACTCAGATCTTTTTGTTTTGCATTTGATTAAAACAATATTGGCATCCGACAACTGACAACTGATGTACAAAACCCAGAAACTTACATTTCACAGAAAAGACATTTAGATCTTTTTTATGATGCAAGTGCAGATGTAAGATACAGTTTAAATAAAAAAATCTAATAGGAAAATGACTCTTTTACGTGACCATATTACTATGCTGCAGCTGCTAATTCAATTATATGTCAAGTAATAGATTAATTTTAAATGATACCTCCTAAAGGTTTCATGCTACGTTAACCACCTTTGTGAAGCTGATATATCTTGCAGTATGACAGACATATAAACATTCATCTAAACATTTTAAACAGTCATTTTCTAATTCTTTTAGAATTAATATGCATGCAGCTTTATCATTTATTTCAAGGACTGTAATAGTTGTAATTCAAAATTTGAATGTGTTAAATTGAGTTAGTAAAGGCAAAAGGTGATTAGAATGGTGAACAAAATAAATGATGTTTGAAAATATGCCCTCTCGCTTATACATTCATTTAAATTGGTAGCCTAAAATCTTAATGCTGATTTAAAAAAGAAGAAGAACAAGAGCAACTATAATACAGTATATCACATATGCTGAAACCAAGAGAAACACCACTAAACACATGTGTTCACTCCCCAGCTTGAGGTAAATACTGTGAGAAATTTAATATGACATAGAATGCAACAGTTAAGTAGATGTTCCAATCAACTGCTTGGGTTGTTTCTACATTTATACTGATCACTTAAATTGTCACTGTGACTAAAATTGTTTTCTCCACTGAAGACAGATACAGGTACTGCAGCTCCCTCACACCACGTGATACAACACGTGTACAGAAATTAAATGGGAGAGGCATGTACAGAAATAAACTGGGAGAAATACAGTCAGACATACATGTGCGTAGTCCGCTTCAATCTGTTGTTTACTCTCCAACATGCGAAAATAATGGAATGGAGAAAATATTATTTTGCCCCTGGTCTTTAATGACCATTGTACAGAAAAGATGACATGATGTCAGACAGAAGCTTCATCAGTGCGTCCTATTTGTGTGGATTGTTGTGTACGATCATCGGTTTCCGAGGTTGTGAGCTCGGTGGGTTTGGTCATTTTACGCCAACGCTGAAAGGGAAAAACAAGAAGTTTGTTTGCAAGTTTGTTCAGGAGGAAGGAGGAAAGAAGGTAGGGAGTTTAGTAGAAAGCAAGTTCATTTGGGAGTATATTTGTAAATTCTGAAGGAAGGTAGGAACAGGAAGGATCTTCAAAGGTTTGTTTGCAAGTCTGTAGGAAATTTAGAAGAAAGGACATTTTGAGGTACTTTCATAACTTCAGAGGTTTGGCTGGAAGTTCAGAACAAAAGAAAGCAGGAACTATGCAAAGGTACAGGTAAGTTTCTAGGGGGTGGTGGAGGAAATTGTGAAGGAAATTTGGATGGAGGTCAAAAAGAAAAGGAAGGAATTACATTTGGAAGTTCAGAAGGAAGTTCAGGCAGGAAGCATTCATGTTTTTTTGTTTTTTTTTTTAAAGGGGGAGGAAGGAATGAGGTTTGTTTGCAAGTGTTTTTAGAAGGAAGGAAGGAAGTACATTTGAAGATTCATAAATTTGTTGGATAAGTCAGTTTGGAAGGAAGTCGGAAGGAAGGGGTTTTATGAGGAAGAAAGTACAGGAACTTCAGAAGAAATGAAGGCAAGAACTTTTGCTGATTGAGGTTTGCTCATTTGTTTGGAAGGAAGTTAGTTTTGAAGAAAATAGGGAAGGAAGGCAAAGAAGGCAGAAACTTTACAGGCTTTTCAAAGGTTTGTTTGCAAGTCTGTAGGAAAAGAAATTTAGAAGGAAGGAAGTACATTTGGTGGCACTTTTAGAACTTCAGAGGTTTGGTTGGAAGTTCAGAACAAAAGAAAGCAGGAACTATGCAAAGGTTTGTTAGCAAGTTTGTTTGGAAGAAAAGAGGAAAGGAAGAAAGGTAAGTTTCTAAGGGGAAAAAAAACATTTGAATGTCCTGAAGTTTGTTTGCAAGCTTGAAGAAAATTGTGAAGGAAATTCACATGGAGGTAAAAAAGAAAAGGAAGGAATTACATTTGGAATTTCAGAAGGAGGTTCAGGCAGGAAGTATTCACGTTTGAAAGTGGGGAGGAAGGTAGGAGGTTTGTTTGTAAGTGTTTTCAGAAGAAAGGAAGGAAGTACATTTGAATATTCAGAAGTTTGTTGGAAAAGTTGGTTTGGAAGGAAGTATGAAGGAAAGGGTTTTTATGAGAAGAAAGTACAGGAACTTCAGAAGAATTGAAGGCAAGAACTTTTGCTTATCGAGGTTTGCTCATTTGTTTGGAAGGAAGATCGTTTTGCAGATAATAAGGAAGAAAGGCAAAGAAGGCAGAAACTTTACAGGCTTTTCAATGGTTTGTATGCAAGTTTGTTCAAAAAGAAGGACAAAGGGGAGGAAATAAGTTTACAAGAAAGTACATTTGAATATTCACGTGTTTGTTTGGAAATTCATACGATGCAGAGACTATTTAAGTTTAGAAGAATTTGGAAATTCAGAATTTTGTTTGCCTGTATATAAGAAGTTTGGAAGGAAGTAGAAAGGAGGTTTATAAGAAAAGAAGTACACGTTGCAGCTGTTTGGAAATTCAAAAAGTCTGAGGGAAGGAAGCAGGGAAAGAACACAAAAAGTAAAAAACTTAAATTAGAAACATTAAATCCAGTCTTGCCTGTCGGATGCTGCCTTTGGTAGTGAAGAACATATAGATGATATATCCGGGTATCAAAATCATGGAAGAGAAGGACATTAGCCAGCCGATGCCCTGACCCCAGGCTGGGTACACATACTTCCCTAGTGTCAGAGGAGTCATTTCTATGGCACTGAATGTGAAAACACCCTAAAAACAGAACACACATTAGTCAAATCAATCTTCGGTTAATTGAAGACATGAACATTTAAGAGGATTATCAGTTACCCAATTAAATTTATATCTTTAGGGCTTTTTTTTTTTTTTTTTAACAAATTGCTTGCTATTTTGAAGTGAAGTACTTACCAAACAGATGATTGGAGTAAAGTAAACCCAGCAGTATTTCCAAAAGCCACATGGCCGATAACCAATCATGTCTTCTATATTGTTATAGAATTTATCTGCACCTAAAATGAGAGAAGAGATGGATATCAACATTTATCAAGCAAGCTGGATCCACTAGACTCCTGCTTCCATCCCAAAACACACTTAGAGCTAGATAAGGTTCAGGGACACAGAATATTAACTTTCCCAAATGACTCCCTCCTCTTATCAAGTGTCAAAGATTTTCAAGTAATTTTATTTTGTACCAATAGCTTAAAAATGTAAACAAAGTATGTAGCTACAATACACTACAATATAATGTACTTACAATTGAAATAAAGACATGAAAAGAATTCAAACTATTCCAAACTTAATGTGTCATTAGCAAAATTTCGATGAAATTAGATTAAACTTCAATATATATATACAGAAACACTTGAACCCTGTGATATTGGTGGGTTTCCTCTTATAAACTGTTGCTTCAGGTCCTTCCACAACTTTTCAATTGATTTAAGGTCCGGACTTTGAGGCATTGCAAATCATTAACCTTGTTCTTCCTTAACCATTTTTTGTATAATGACTTGTGTGCTTGTGGTCGTTGTCTTGCTGCATGACCCACTTTCTTCTAAGATTTAGTTCTGGGACAGATGTCCTGACATTTTCCTTTAGAATTTGCTGGTATAATTCAGAATTCAATGTTCCATCAATGATGGCAAGCCATTCTGGCCAAGATGCAGCAAAACAGGCCCAAACCTTGATACTACCACCACCATGTTTCACAGGTGGAATAAGGCTCTTATGCTCGAATGAAGTGTTTTTTTCTTTTTCCAAACATAACACTTCTCATTTAAACCCAAAAAGTTTTATTTTGGTCTCATCTGTCCACAAAATATTTCTCCTATAGCCCTCTGACCTCTGCAAACTGCAGACTGACAGCAATGTTTTTATTGTTGTTGTTGTTTTGTTTTTTTTGAGGCTTTCTCCTTGCAACTCTGCCATTCATGCCATGGTTGTTCAGTGTTCTCCTGATGATGTTACCCTGAGGTCCTTTGCAACCTTGCGGACTATTACAAGTCTTGCTTTGGAGTGATCGTTGTTGGTCGACCACTCCTAGGGAGGGTAATAGTGATCTTGAATTTCCTCCATTTGTAAACAATCTTTCTGACTGTGGATTTGTGGAGTCCAAACTCTTTAGAGATGGTTTTGTAACCTTTTCTAGCCGGATGAGCAACAGCAACTCTTTTTCTGAGGTTCTCAGAAATCTACTTTGTTCATGGCATGATTCACTTCAACAAACATGATTAGACTTTGATAAATTCCTGTTCTTTAATTAAAACAGAGCATACACTGGCACCTAATAGTCATCCTATTGATTAATAACACATCTGAACAAATGGACTCTAATTTCACCTTAAAATTAACTGCTAATCCTAGAGATTCACATACTTTTTCAACTCACAAATATTTAACACTGGACCATTTTTCTCAATAAATAAATGACAAACTATATATTTTCATCTCATTTGTTTGATTGGGTTCTCTTTGTTAACTTTCAGGACTTGTGTGAAAATCTGATTAATTTTTTGGTCATATTTATGCAGAAATATAGAAAATTCTAAAGGGTTCACAAACTTTTAGGCAGCACTGTATGTTCATAGTATAGGAGATGTACCGTAAAACCAGGAAATGGAGATTGTTTCAAAGAAGACCAGGTACAGGAGACACATTCCACTGGCTGAGTAGTAGTCAAACAATTTGAAAACATATAAACCGCCCTAAAACAAAGAACACACACCAACATGTTAATTTTAGATCAAAACTGAATAGAATAGTCAGGCATCCTGCACAATAAAACAGAAGGGTTTTCAGGCGGTCATCTTTACCTGGGTGATGTTGGAAAAACCGATGATGAAGGATATAACACAGACCATGAGGATGAAGAGTTTCTTTCTCTTTCTGAGGACTGTGGGATATTCATCCATTAGAGCAGTTATGAAGCCTTCCACTGTACAAAACTGTCCCAGACAAGTGTAAAAAAAGTGTAAAATAAAAAGCATTAAAGTGTTGGAAATAATATCTAAACAATTCTGAGCAATAATTTAGTAAATAATTGACATTTCAAAACTCTAAAGCTATATTACTGTTTATTAATTATCTTTATTTTTAATGAAGTATTTGTATTATAAAACTGTTTTAAGATTCAGAGATTCAATACAGACCGTATTACAATTAGAGTACTTTCTGATATTCATGGAGTTACTTATTTTTAATAGAAAGTACACACTAAAAATAATTGTTCATAGATCTCATATGTTTCTGTATGTTCTCTAACATGTTAGGTAAAATGGTTGTGTAATCTTTTTAAGGAGACTCATTTTATTGTGCTGAATTCTCTTGTGATCTTCTTTGGATTTTCACCAACCTAACAGAACAAAACTAAAGAAACACCACATGAATAATTTATAACTTGTTTAGTTTTAATCATTAAAAAATCATTAAGCTCTGAAATCCATAGAAGAATAATGGTGCAATGCTGCTAAATGTAGCACCATTAGAGGAGTACAGCAGGTTCAATAACTCCATAGTCTCTGAGGTATCAACTGCAACAATCAATAATTTAGACTCTTCAGATGGATTGTAAAATAAAAATAATATTAATACCTCAGTTTGCAAAGTTTTTTCAACATTCACTCTTATAAAAAAATAAATAAAATACATTTACAAATAATTTACTCACCCCCTTGTCATCCAAGATGTTCATGTCTTTCTGTCTTCAGTCGTGAAGAAATTATGGTTTTTGAGGAAAGCATTTCAGGATTTTTCTCCATATAATGGACTTCATTGGAGCTCCGATTTTGAATCGATTCCAGCTGAGGAAGAAGGGTCTTATCTAACGAAACGATCTGTCATTTTTTTCGAAAAATAAAAATTTGTATACTTTTTAAGCACAAAAGCTTGTGTAGCACTAGCTCTAGAATGTGTGTCCATGACGCTACAAATCACTTTTAAGTTTATCGTCTGTGTACTTCGACTCAGAAAGGGAGAGTATGGCATATCTCATTTTCTCCTACAACTTCAGA